>JAOSBK010000004.1:6366412-6380409 GCA_027568895.1 Erythroxylum shatona
CCCGGATCGGAAGATGAACCGGAGGCTTTACTGGTCACCGGTTTGACCGGTTCGAATACTGGTAGAATCAATGTGACATCATAATTACACAATAATTATATTTAATTATATATAATATTAGTAATATTAAAAAAAATAGAAAAATGTACCAAATAAATATAAATAAATATAAATAACCGGTTGGGTCCTTTGAGTTCTGTATTTCTGTTAGATTTTTGAAGAAAAGGTAAGTTTTACTTTTGAAAAAAAAATCAAAAATCCATCAGCGTTTTAGAAAGAAAAAAATAAAAAAAATCATTGAACCAGTGACCAACCGGTTCCACCAGTTCCAGTTTAACCGATCAATTGACCGGTTCGCACTAATTCAATTGAAGACCAAGTTTCAAAACCATGGTCATAGCTAAAGAATAGGTACACGCTATAACAACACAAAACAGTAACAATATTGACTATTTCGAACAATTTGAATGTCCCCGATCACTTCCTATTTGAGCTTCCAAGGCAGTTGTAGTTTTTTAAAATGTCCGTTAAATTGTTACCAGCATCCGCTGGAACCAAAAATGGAGAGAGACAGAAATCCAATCTCGTCAAACTTAGATTAATTGGATGAATTTTCTACTGTTTCTTACTGTGAGACCCACTGCATAAATGCCCTCATTCCCTTTTCCTATTCATCTCTTGTTGGACTTGTGTACGAGGGCAGGATATGAGGCATGTTAAGAGTATCATTTTCATCGGGAGCTAGCATTGTAAATCTTCCAGAAAATAATGAAATCACTTGTTTGTAACTTATTAATTTCCGGTCTTCCTTGTTGTCAAGGGATATTTAATCCATTAGGCATTGTATAGTGAAAGGCCTTGGTTGTGGCCCATGCATGGCTGCTGTAACCTTAATTATTATGTCTAAGGTTGAAGGATTTTCTTACTCTTGTATTACTACTGAAGTTATCCAATAATCAACTTGCTCGTAACGTAAAAGGCAATGAGCACACTATTCATTCCCAATTGCAAGAGTTGGGCCCTTGATGTGCATGTCGAAACTACCAAATTGGTGATGCAGAGAGACGGGGCATATTCTCCGCCACATGTCTTGCTTGATGATGAGAGAATAAGATTTTTGATTAAACCCAATTGAAAAAGATACAACACTTGTGCATGCATTTGGTTTGGTCCACGTGAATCTGTTGAGAACATTCTCTACTGTGTTTTTTTTTTAATTGAGTGAAGATGCCACATCCTGCTGGGGCATTGCATTGGACTGCTTTGTAATCGTTGGGTCTCTTAGTCCTAAAAGTTACGAGTTCTGAGACTAAATGGATCTATCAACATTACCACATGTGCAGGTGTATTTGCTACTTACATGAAGATGCCATGCCTATGCCATTCTCTTAAAATTTAGGTATCCAACGCCAAAATGGTCAAGGCTCAAGAGTGAGAGTCGGGTAAAGTGGCCCTAATAACGAGTCCAGATCTTCTGTCCAATATTATCCTGTCTTATTCTGTCTAATGAATCTCAGTCATTTATTTGTGTAGGTCTCGCGTAGATCCTATATGGGTCCCGTGAAATAAATGGCTGAGATTTCATTGGACAGAATAAGACAGAGTAATATTGGACAGAGGATCCCATCTCCCTAATAACTCCCATAGAGTGAGTCAAGCATCTGTTTCATAATTGATTAAATTCAGCGTCAAGCAAACTCTTTTTCCTAAGAACGGCTTCGTGGATTCCTAGACTACGTGTACGGGAAAGAAACCCAAATCAATATGCATTCTTTCTTCCACAAAAAGTATGAGACCACAACAAGATAAGGCTAGCAATAGCTATAAGATGACCCTCCCTTTTTCTCAATTCTCCAGTTCTCCTCTTCAACAAAAGCATGCATTTTTCATGAAATCAATCAACGACAGAAGAAGATACAACATCTTAACTATACTAAAGATGGCAGTCCCATACACTGGCCAAAGAACCCATGTAACAAAGATCTGATCATTGTACCCATTGATATTAATCATCTAAAAGTCAGTGCAAGGAAGCTACAAAAGAATCAATTGCAGAGCTCTCAATTACTCTTCCTTTATCATACTAGAAGGGACAATGTCTTGAAGAAGTCCATTAATATCGTTCGCCAAAGCGGACCCTTGTACGTTGCCAAAGCGCTTCTCACCCAGAGAACTAGGAATTGAGGAAGTACTGTTATAACCAAAACCCATATGCGGGAGAATATTAACATATGGTTGTCGTTGCTGTTGATAGAGCGAGAAAGTGCTCTTTTGCACAGGCATAGTAAAGGGAGATGTGGAGAAACCAGACTCTGGCAGTGCTCCGATAAAGCCTGGACGAGGCATGACTGGACTTGGATGAGTGTGCTTGCCCTCATATGTGGTCATAACTATACCTGGGTCAGTGAATGATCTCTCTATTCTCTTCTTCACATTACATGACGCCGCGGTGCAACGGTAGTAACTCCTAATTCAACAGAACTCTTTTCAGCTTCTGGAACTAAAAGAAAGGATTAGTGGATGAATATGTAAATATGCACTGTAATAAGTACCTAGGAAATGGCCTATTTTTGACAGCTTTTTGGCCGTACTTTCTCCATCTGTAACCATCTTCCAGATGATCAACCTCGCTCTTAGTCATGAATGCAAACCTCGGTTCTCCGTGTCTCTTCTGATTTGTCTTCTTTGGTTTCAACCTTTATACAAGGACAAACAGAAGAGGTTCATAAATTTACGCAACAACAGTGCACAAAGTCCAATTCTCAATTACATTCCAAAAGAGGATCTCCGTACCACAACACGCAAAATAAATACACGACCAAATTAGGCATATATGATAACCCTATCTTTGTGATTTAAACACAAAAGAAAAGAGAAACGACCGTCAAAGACTTACTCTTTCTTGTTCTTTTGTTGTTCTATCTCGTCATTATCCATACCCTTCACTGGTTCATCATTCAATGCCTCACTAGACGCCGATGTGATCGACGAAGAGTTAGGGGTCGCAGGCTGATTATTCAACACCTTAGGCGACTTTATCTTGGTAAGTAGTGGACTGTTAGTTGTGTGTTGCACTGTGGATGGAACCTGTAGAACATCAAACAGAGAAGAACCAAAGTCCTGCATATCCAGTAACTCCGTGAATCCGAACGAGCTCTTATCTCGCTCACTCCACTCAAGTAATGGATAACTGCTCTGGACATAGTCTGGAAATGCAGAGGATCCAGCAACCGTCTCTATCTTTACCTCTTTTGTCTCCATGGCTCAATTAAAACATAAAAAGTTTCATCAAAACATATGCATATACGAAAAAACGGCCTAAGGTACTTTTTCTAGGGTTGGGTTGATCTGGTTTGTATGGTAGGTAGGTGCGTGGTTTGGAGACAACCGGACGTTGAAGATATTTGGGGCTTGGAGATGGCGAGTTTTGTGGGGTACGTACAATCAACTACGAGTTTTCTCTTTCTATCATTACCACGGTGTTTTAAGGTCTCGGTTCTGAGATGGCGACATAAAAACATTGACCGGCATTTGTAAGTCAAGAGATTGTACGGACATGTAACAGTTCCGGTCTGAAGATTGATCTATTACCTATCTATAATATCGTACATCAGTACATGGTCATGGAGTGGACGTGGACCTGACCGACAAAACCCAAGTGGGTCTTCCAGCCTTTCGTTTGTAACCGGTTTCCCGTGTGAACGGCCCATTAGATTAGATGCTTACGGCTCTTTAAATAAGTTGTCTCCGGTCGTGTACATGTGAACATACGCACTCTTTTTTCCTTGTTCTCACCTTTTATAAAACATTAGGTTAAAGTAAATAATCTAGACATTAGAAAAAGAGCATCCCTAAAACATAAGATGTCTGTTTTAAAACCACGAAAATAAATAAACATGTTGATGCACGTGTGGTGGAACATCATCCCGTTCGCACGACGACATAATTTGCGTGTAATTCTTGCTCACCTTTGCATGCTTGCCAGACTAAGCTCAAGCCTAGCCCTCAATTATTTGCTTTTCTCATCTCACCTTCCCATAAATATAATTTATTGTTCAATTTGTAAATACATATAATACTTGTAAAACATTACTCCCCACAGCTATATATTTGGCAGCTTTCTACTTTTCGTTTTGATTACTAGTCTTAACATGTTGAGGTTAATGGAAATTGTACCACAAATATGAAATGCCTCTTCCTATTAGGGGAAAGTAATGTGTTTGGTAACTTATCTAGGAACAATACGGCTACATATGCTAGGCTAGGCTAGGTTTTGACTGCGTACTGATGAAAGGAATGTCTAAGCTAAAAACCCGTCATCCATACATACATCTATCGGAATTCTCACTTAATTCCGAATGACATCACACCACCATATATTCAATCACAGTAAATGCTGTCGTCCATTAAGTTCTCTTGAAGCGCACAGATTTACCCTTAGCTTTATCTTTATTTAATGCTCAAAGATCTTCATTTAGCAAATGCTGTGCTCATTAGAAATTAAGGGCAGGCAAGTAATAAAATCGACACCTTCTGAATTCATGAGGCTACCGTAAATCGTCAATGTTAAAATATTCTCATTTGCTTTTCTAATGTTCTTGTTCACCACACAAATATACAAAAGCTGCATACACATCGCTCAATGCGCAGCCGTTGGGAACGCCGGCCGTTCCTTATCTCACGCGTGTACTTCATAGGCCCCACATAACTCGCTATCCCTTCATGAACTTTGTTCATTCAACAGTCTAGGATACAGTACACTCCTCCCATATGATCGTACCATAACACGTGCCCCAGTTTGCGCCGCGGAGTTAGGCCGCCTTCACCGTCAAATTCAGCCTCGAATCTCAATTTTGTATGCTTATCAAATACACGTGTTTTTGGTTGCAGAATCTTTTCAAATTTTATTTGAAACGGTATGTTTATTTTTACTTCAATCTTTTTTGTATTTCAAATTCTGTTAAAATAAATAATATTTTTTTCATTTAAAATAATATTATCCTACACAAAAATAATTATATTATATTATTTTCATCAAAAAGAAAAACATATATTTAAATCATAAAACTAAAACGAAAAACCACAAAGTAAGATACTTTGTGCACGTAAATTTCAGAGAGCGGATACATAAATTTTGATGAAAAATGATGTACCCAAAAAACCAGCAGGTCCATTAATCATTTCAGACTACTTTGGTTTCTTTTCTTTTTTTTTGGCTTTTTTGTACATACAATAAGAGGTTTTTGAGTTTAAGGTTGTCTGGAGAGCCGCACTGGAGAGAGGGCGAGTTAATTTGCCACTTGAGACAGAATATTATGGGATTTGCGTGAGCTTGTTGATCTTGTATGTGATTAGTAACGTCATCATATGAATATCTAGACGAGGTTGGGTTGGGGAATACTGAACAGGGATTAAATATAAACAAGTGAACTGTTTGTTTTGTTTTAATACAAAGATGTTTTTGTAGTTCGTGCAATGTCATTGTCCCCCCGTTACCAGCCCTGCTTTTGGACACAAAGCCCAATACCTTGACTGTTGTTACCTTTTCTTCCAGCTTCGACACTATTATTGGGGTCAGACTTCAGACTTCAGAGGGAGAATTCGTTTTCGTTTCACATTACAAGTCTATTTCCTCTTTCTTTTTTAAGCTAAAAAGGAATAATTTTAATTTATTTTTATTAAAATACAAATTGAAAACATTTAAAAATTATAATATTTAAGTTAAAGTCTGAATAATATGTTAAAAAATTAATAAAATTATGTTCCCATCGAGTTAGAATGGATGTATTGTTTTCTAATGCATTTATTGACTCTACAATGTTGTGAGCCCTATATGGCTCAAGTGTAGATGTAAACTTGGATTACAAAAATGGTGCCATTTCAGTCGTGGGTCCACCATTTCGAGGCGAAAAGGAAATGCTCTCAAATATAAAAGAAAGCTTTGGCTCTACCATTTCCTAAACCCGTGTCTAAACTATACTAAAATGACATCTTGTATTAATTACTGGTCACATTCCCATTCTCCATTATTGACTCGTTATAAGCTAATTAAAAAAAGTGCTAATTCAATCCTGTCGATTGGTATTTCTCACGAAAGAACGTGTTTCACACCTAACCAATACTTCTATTAGAAAAAACATCCAACTTGAACGTGTAGCTTTAACGATGAATAAGCAAAAATCTGTTCTTAGGCAATTCCATCTCTCTACGTACAGGAAAAAGAAAATGGAATCCAAGACTCTCACCTAACAAAATCGGCAGTAGAATCGTTAAAGAACTTTGGATGTTTCTACTTTCTTTTAATGCATTTTTAAGAAAAACGTCTGAAACATGAATACAAAAACTTACATATGGAAGTGCTGTTCCTTTGACTGGTTCGTATCTCAGGTACACTCCAAGTCCGAGGATAGGCTCACGCTTATTTCACTTGAAAAAATGAGCAGCCCACCCACGTGAAACGGTGATCCCTTTCTGCTGTCACTTCCGTACTTTCTCTTGTTGGTGCGCTGAACCTGTGAATCTCAAGTTTGAGAAATCATTGGTCATTTTCTTGCGAAATCTTTGGTCAAGTAATTAGTAACATCCTCAAATCTTTCATGATTAGAGCCCCACGCTTCCTGATCAATCCCATGTCACACCTACAATACCATAATTCTATGTAGCCATCCTTCTAAACCATATACTTTCTAATGACTTGGTATGTTGTAAAGTACCTTTCCATGGAAATTCACCTATCATAATTCAAGAAAATCATCATCGACAAAAGGGTACAGATCACTAAAATTTTCCACGTTTTAAGATTGGCCGAGCCATGCATCGGGACTAAAAGATTTTAGATGTCCCACATGGAGGAAGGAGGTGTGGGAATTGTATGACAAGGGAAAATGAAGATAATCAATTTATGGGAATCCTGTCGACATCTTTGGTGCTATGGTTGAGTTACGGCCCGGCCAACAAGGTTTTTTGCGTGCTAAGATGGTCTCCTGGACCCACTTTGTCTCTAGGATTGTGTAGGCCACTTGCAATTAAACAAGTATTCCCAGTTCATACGACCCATTGGTCAATATGCAATAATTATCTAATTTAAAATGATTTATTTTGAAATCTATAGTGAAATAATATGATTTTATAAATAACGTCATCAGTTCACTTAAGTCACAAGTAAATGTACAGGCTACAGCGTGACAACAATATTCGAACTGCAGCACGATTGGCAAGTTTTGACCCAATGAAAGTATGCAGCAATCTAAAGACAGGCCGACGGATATACATGAACTGGGCTGGTCTGTAGGTCCTCAAAGTCACTACTTTGAAGGTTTTGTAAAGTTGTTCATGTTTTTCTTGAAAAAAGATAAATTTTATGCAAAAAAGAAGAAGAAGAATAGGTATATGTAAAATTTCAAAAATCTGATATAAATTGTAAAAATTATCATATAAATGAGAATTTTGTGTCATAGAGTAAAAACTAAAAATCCTTATTTTTTATATTTTAATAAAATATACATTAACATTTACTTAATGATAGATCCAAAATTTAATTTTTTAAACAAATTATTGATAAATCAATGGAATAGAAAAAAAGTCCAGAATCTTGAGAACGAATTCACCACCGTATTGCTAACCATTTTCTGTAGCTGGATCTTTCAGAACTATTGGATCCATTGAAATTTATAAGTATAGGAAGAAGAAAATGAAAACAAGTTTTACATGCCTTGTAATATAAAAAAAAAACAAATAAAAATAATTTAGAACCAATTCAATCATATTAAAGGTCAAATATTAAATCAAACTTATTGCACAAACATTATAAGAAAAGCATAATTAATGTCCCAACTTTTCTATGATAAAATCCCATTAAGATATAATCTGAAGATTTTTTATAACCACATACGTACATATGCTTCTTCTCATATAATCTCAACATGATTCCGAATCAAATCTCAAACAAATTGGGTATAAAAGATACTTGATCATGAAAAACTTTTTACTTCAGATTCCGTATTTACAAACTTAGTATAATTGAATTATACTAAGTAAGGTAAAGGAAGAACCCGATACTATAACATATAAAAAACGAGCATCAAGCATAAGATGTTTTCATTTCGAGCACTTGAAAATGTTTAAGGGAACTAGATTCTAATGTCGCCATTCTAAGAACCGAATTAGGTACCAGGGAAACTTGAACTCTTTCGTATCGTAATAAACAAACTATATACGGAACAGTAAAGCATTCGGTGTATTATTAATATTCTATTTAAACGTTGAAATTGTTGTGTGGGTGAATTAAGATTTGGTTAGCAGTGAATTTCGAGTAGACAAAAACAAAAAAAAAGGTTAAAAGACATGCAGATATCATATGAATTGATTTTAGTATTTAAAAAACTTTTTACACTTTGTTAAATTGTCACACGTCATTTAAATTAGGAAAAAAGACGCCTAAATTGATTTTTACAGTCACTATAATTATTATAGATTAAAATATTCTTGTATATCATAAATTTCATTTAGTGATGTACAAAGTTAATTTAGTTTATATTACTAAATTAAGTTGTTTCATTAAATTAGTTTCTTAACTTTTTTCAATGGAATTAATATATTACATTTTAAAATTATATTATGTGTCAACTCCATCAATCTTTTATATAGCTCGTGAAAAGTCACTTCAAAAATGCAACAACGATAATAACAACATTCAATATAAATTTCGTTGACATATAAGGTTTAGAGGGATTCAGTAGTACGCGGCTATATTTAAGTAATTGAGATATTGCTTTTAAATGACCCGTAAAAAGTAAAAATAATAATAAAAATAAATATTTAGTAAATAAAATATGAATTAAGTAATAGCCAATATGCAAAAGGAATAAATAAATAAATGAAAATATTTCAAAAAATTAAGCCTATAGCTAGTAAAATATCACAGCTTTAAATAATCAAGAAAGGGGGGTTACCTTAAAAGAGCTTAAGCTTTTGTTAGATGTAATAAATGAGGAATTATAAATATTTAAATTTTACGATGTATCAAAGACGAAAAAAATGGATTTTAGCCATGTATAAGCAATTATTTTAAAAACCAGGCCAGAAGTTAAACTGATAATAAGATATTTAAAGTTTAAAAAACTCGACCATTATTAAACTGTCATAAAATTGGTTAAAAATTTAATAAAATTAAAGAATTTAAAATATGAATAAAAAATAATGTCCTTACCTATCGAATAATTTAAAGTTTAATTAAAAAAGAGATTATTAAATAAGAATTGATTGATTTATTTTAGTTTATAAAAACTTATTAATTAAAAAATTAATTGATTAATCAATAAATTGATCAATTTTTAACTATAAGAGTTATTATAGTAAATTAAACTGAAAAGTTGAAAGCTAAATTGAATAATTGAATTGTTCAATATTTTTATAGTTAAATCAACCAAACTAGTTAATTTTTTTAGTAATTATGTATTAGTATGAAGATCGGTTTGGGTCACTTTGATCATGTAACTAAGTACCCTCGACAACATCAGACAATTAGGAAATATTTTGCTACATCCATAGAATATAGAGAAGAAGTTTTTCCTTTTATTTTATTTTCACTTCCGTTTCTATGGGAAGTATATGTTTGTGATATTATTTGATATACACTTATTCAAGCTATCCTTGGCCTCAGACAAAGATAGGGTGCATTTAGGAGACTTCTGTGAAGATAAACTCTCTAAACTATTCAATCTATTGTTTAGATAAGCAAAAAGCATGCATTAGCAGCATTACTATAGGATTTATATCGTAAGGTATTGTTCTGAAAGTTAAAACCATAACCTCAGAATTTGTGATGGATATAAACAAATTGGTGTTACTCCTTTTTTAATATATCAAAAGATATAAATGTTTATCCTCGTGTCTAATTTTACGGACATGATTGGATAGAGTAAAATTAAACAGACATGATTGGATAGCACTACAAGAAAAGAACATAATAGTGACGGAATTTTAGCGGCCGAATATTTTCCATCAGTAATTACTGACAGAAAAACGATATGCATCGACAAAGTTGGTTGGGAGATAAACTTTAGTAGCGGTATAAAATCTGTCGGTAAATGTTGTTGTAATTCGTCGTCTTCCAATTGAACGAAAATGGCGTCGTTTTGCGATTGGTGGTATAACGTTTGTAGCTTAGCAAAAACAACGTCTTTTGGTTAAAATCCAAACGACGCCATTTACGTTAAGTTATAAACGTTTATGGCTTAACATAAACATCATTTACGTTAAGTTATAAACGTTTAAAACATAACCAAAACGACGTCATTTGGCGACGTCATTTAGGTTATGTTAAAAACGTTTAGATTTAAACCAAAACAACGTCATTTGGCTTAAATCCAAATGATGTCGTATATGTTAGGTTACAAACATATGAAATATAAGCAAAACGACATCGTTTAGTTTATATCCAAATGACGTCGTTTACGTTAAGTTATAAACATTTGAAACAAAAGCAAAACCACATCAACGTCGTTTTAGTTATGTTTTAAAAAATGACGTAGTTTGGTTTTTAACCAAAACGACGTTGTTTTAGTAATGTTTTAAACCATCCGAGGTCACCCTCCCACCTAGCCCCCGCGTGCCTGCGTCTTCTTCCTTTCCTCTGTCGATCTACCATCTTTGTTCATCTGCTTCCATTGTTGTCGTCTTCTTCATTTTCAACTTCCTAAGTCTCCAATTAATTGTCCATCGAGGTTAGTAGTCAATGCTTTACACTTGGGTTTTTTTATGCTTTCATTGTTGTACCGAGATGCTTTTTTGTATGTTGACTTCTTTCGATGTGGTTTAGGTTATCTACTTATATTTCAATTATTGATGATTCATTGTGCATTTGAATGTGTTAATGTTGGTGAAGAATGGAAAAACGCAACAGCTTTGTTATTAGTTAGGGATTAGTTTCTGATGCCTATAAAGTGTTTGATGAAAGTTCCATTGTTTTGTTTTATCATTTGTGTGACTGATGGTTGAAAGTTATTATTAAAACTTTTATGATGATGAGTAACTTATGAAAGAGATTCGTTAGATGTATGCAATGAAGGATAAGAAAACTTTTAATGTGTTTTTTATTAATAATTGCTTGATTGAGCCTTTTTTTTAATGATTGGATCCTATAATGAGTGATTTCGCTTCAACACTCACTTTTGACGTATTGAAGATGAATATAGAGACAACAACAATAACAAAGAATAGAATTTGGTGAATATGAATATAAGAACCTAAAACTTGTCATAGTTGTGCTTATCTTCTATTTTTCCATTTTGTGTGTAATTGCACTTAATCTGAAGCTAAAATTCGTGTATTTGAAGCACATTCAGGTGCTTAAAGAGATGCAAATTTTAATGTGAATATTACTACTTGAACAAATGTGAATCTAGTGTAAATTGGTGCATATTAACCAAACTTTGACCAGCGAACATGCTTGTCTCATTATTTTGGTGTAAACTAACTTTTCCTGTGTAATTGATAATATGATTTTTGTTTAAATTAAGAACCAATCAAAATTTGATTGATGGTAAGTACAACCAAAATTCCTTAATTGAGTGATAGAGTTAAATTAAAAATTGAACTATTAATTAAGATGAAAATCAAAAATAAAAAGTGTCACTAACTTGAACACAAATGCGAACCGACTTTGATGTAAGGGTTCGTTTGAAACGAAATTAAGGCATATACAATCCAACCCATCAATATATAACATATGTTCTAGTAATTTAATTGAGAGTATTAAGTTTCTCCTAAACTAGTCTAATTTGATTTTAAAACTCTTCTTCTATCATTCCTCTTAGATTGTAACATATGCATATAATGACTCTAGATTGCTAAGATTTAAAATTCTCATTCTACGAGCTTGTTTTACTCGTAACTAATTATACATTGTAAGACTTTGTTCTATAGATGATATTGTGATTTCTAAATTAATTAGTCAAGTTTACATTGAAGCTTCAAATAAAATAAATAAATGATGCTTAAAAATTATTAAATCATATATGATTAAACGTGGTTATAAAGTTCTTCAAAGAAAAATGTTAAAAGTGGCACATATGCTTATATTTCGTGGTTTATTCTCATAATCAAACCCATAGCTCTATCTCCTATTCTTTTCATCAGAAGATGTTGCATTCACTCTTTTTCTATTTAGTTATTATGATGTGGAATAAGATTCTAAATGTGTTTTAGCTTTCCTGCTAATCTATAAACTTGTATAAACCAATAAGCTATAAACATGTTAGAAATGTAAAATGCTCTATAATAAGTGTACTAACATACGTTCTTCTTATCTATAATGTATTTGGTCTAATTACTAGTGAACCATTTTCTTTGGAAATGATTTCTAAGATATAACTTCTATCTTTGTACTGATTGCATCATATATTCAAGTCAATATCTCTATCTAATTAAAATTCTTAAGCATGCATTATGTTATGTAATTTTTTATGAAAAGATTGACCCTAACATTAAAAGATTTTATATAAGATTATCTCTAATACCTAATAAAATTCCAAATGTTTAAGCCATGGTCAACTTACATATAGGTTCTCTCAAATCGTCTATACATAATTAATATCATATCTAATCACTAATATAAAATTTATAAATTAAGAATATTGAAAGATATTTTGACATAAATCTTACTTCATAAACAATATTGAATCAATTCTTACAAGGATAACACTAGGGTTCACCTTTCTAAAAATATAAAATAATCATCTAGAAATCATGTTTTCACAGTCAGTTGTTTTTACATATTCACACTAAGAAGCATGACGGTATGACATTTGTCAACAGCCGATGTCGAGAACAAAATGTATGTGAAATTCATGGTTTAATATTCATTCTTAATAATTATCACTTACTAATTATAATATAAGCATTACCTCCTAATAGGACCAAATACAACAAACAATTCAGCGACAGTCTCAGGAAGAATAAGTTGTTGATGAGAGCTAGGCATATTTTGATGCAGTGGGTGGTAGGGACAGTCGTGGAAGAATCTTCAGCCTAGGCTCATTTGGAAATACTTGTTATTCACAGTCCTTTATGTCCAGTATAGCAGCATCTAGTACACAGCTAACAGTGGAATGCATCAATCATCTTGAGAGCACAGTGCAGACTTTGATAGACGTAATAAATAAGTTCCAAAATGACATGGAGCATATGAGGGGGAGGGATAGAGACTCAGACCATCCGCGATCACCAGGACAATATGATTGTTTGTTGTCATTTGGTTTTAATATATGTACTACTTAATATTTTTATTATCAGTTAAGATATCTTTTTCCTTTATATGATCATTTAATTTCCTGTTTAACCAAAACTAATATTTAAATACATCAAAAAATTATGAATAGATAATTTATAGTTGTTGACATTGAAATCAAATTTGACGTTGAAATTTTAAAAACAAATGCCATTCAACAAGTCATTTATAGAGAGTTAAAGGTGACCTCAGCAAACGTACAGGAGCTTTGAGCTATGAATTAAGTAATCAGGGTTGCATTTCAAGAAGGAAAATTATTACCGACGGAATATGCTTCCGTTGCTAAATTATGTTATATTTACTGATGGTTAGAAGTAAACCATCTGTATTTGGCTAATGTTAATTTACCAACTGTTATTGGGAAATCGTTGGTATACGTTAATGTTTTTCACTGATGAAAAAGGAGATCCGTCGGTGAAAAACCTGAATAATCTGCCGACGATTATTGGCAAAATCGTCGGTATATGTTTGCGTATTTCATCGACGGTTGTCTTAAACCGTTGGTAAATTATGTCGATGGATTCGTTCGTTCCATCAGTAAATATACAGATGGAAACTACATTCCATCGAAATAATTTACCGACATTGGTTTTAACGATGGAAGTATCCGCCGGTCAAATTCGTCAGTAAATTATATTACCGACGGAATGTTAACATGTTCCGTCGGTAATTTCCGTCGATGAATGGCCATTTTCTTGTAGTGTATTAT
>JAOSBK010000004.1:6400874-6412058 GCA_027568895.1 Erythroxylum shatona
CTATTTGGAAGAAGTTTTGGTCGTTGAATATACCTGCTAAGATGAAAAATTTCTTTTGGCGTTCTTTAAATGATTGCCTGCCAGTTCGTGCTTTTCTTGTAAATAAAGGCGTGGGTATCTCGCCTTTATGTCCTATTTGTGGTGTTGGGCCTGAATCTGTTTCACATCTTTTGTTTGAGTGCTGTCATGCTAAGGAGGTCTGGTCACTTTCTCACTTGGGTTTTTTCCCTTCCACCTATGTTGTTTTGCCCGATTGGTTTTCTTTTGTTGCACACCACTATAATGTTGAGGATCAGTGTTTGGATATATCTATTTGTTGGGCTTTGTGGAAGAATAGAAATGATTGGGTTTGGCATGAAATACAACATTCAGCTCATGCTATACTTGTTCTAGCTTGTTCGATGTTGCGGAATTGGAATAATGCTAGGAGATGTCACTCAGCCGCTTTACATACCAACCTTGCTTTTCCTCTTGTGTGGCAGAAACCACCCGCTGGTTTCATAAAAATTAACACTGATGCAGCTATTTTCAAGGAGTTAGGAACGACTAGTACCGGTTTTGTGGTGCGGAATAGTAACGGTGATTGTATTGCAGCTGGTAGTAATATCTTTTTGGGAGTGTTGGATCCGTCAACAGCAGAGGCTATGAGTATTCGTGAAGCATTAAGCTGGGTTAAAAAGAAAAATTTACAGTCAGTTATTATTGAATCAGATTCACAATTGGTTATTTAGAGTTTGCTATCTAATAGTCGCAATCGGTCGAACGTTGATTTCATTGTTACTGATTGCTTATTTCTTTGTAATTCCATAAATGATGTTCATTTTGGTTTTTGTAAAAGAACTGCGAACTGTGCAGCTCATACTCTTGCGAGAAATGCTAGTTCTATGTCAGATCTTGTTTATTGGGATTTATCTTTCCCAGCTTGTATTTCTTTAGCTTTAGCTGCGGACAAGGTTTATTAATGCAGATTCCTTTGTTTGATTTCAAAAAAAAAAAGACTCACTAGAAATTAAAGATTTTAATTTAGTAAGAGATATATGTTCAAAACGAGAAAGCCAAAGATGAGAAGTGACATCCTGACAACAATTTTGAATAGAACATGAAAGAAAGTAAGAACAAATAGTCACCAAGCTTACGCTATGTCTCAAAGATTTCGGCTGTTCGTGGATCCTGCACATTATAACCATAACTTGAAAAGACAAATCAACATCAAATTCACATCATGACCAACAAATATGAGATTTAAGGATATTTTAGGAACAAAAAAGGTATTAAACAAATCTAATTAGGTGTTTAGGCAATGCCTACACTTTAAACATGCATAGTAGAATTGTCAACACTGTAACCAATACATGGAATAAATGGTGTTTGTGGAGATGCAATAATAGAGGAATTAAAGGTTATCTTATTGTAACAGACATAATGAAAGTAGCATGACAATGAAATACCTGATGTGATAGACAAAGAAGATAAGGAGATTGTATCATAATCGAGTTAAAGTTGCTAGAGAAGAGCATGAAGATCTTTTAAAGAGAATTTAGGAAAAGTACTCTCTGCAGGACCTTCTACGGCAACAATAGCAGTAATAGCAGCAGAGGGCTTAAGGGGCTTGGAAGAATTATTTTGTCCATGTCAAAGTCATTTTTTGCATTTAGAGATGCGATGGCTAGACTTTTTGCAATAGTGACAACCCCGGCCCTTGGGGCCCACTCTTATGAAGAATAAAATATGGCTCATTTTTCACTTTTGACCCTTATAAAAACAACAAAATGACCCTTATTTTGTCTCATTTTGTTCTTTATGAAAACTCACTTTTGACCCTCATTAAGAACAAAAAATAAGGATGTCAAAAAGGCCTATCTCGGCCAGAGGTTTGGCATGTAGCCCTATCGTTATTTCAAAAAAGATGTCATTTTTGTCGTTTTTATTTTAAAAAATGATGGGCCAGGTTGGCCTGGTCGGTCGAGCTACGGGCCGACCTATCCTAGCTGGTCAGGCCACGGGGCATCTCTAACAAAAAAAGATAAAATGGGGGCCCGTTTTTACTTTGCCTAAGACCTATAAAATGTTTAAAATGGGCTTGAGTAGTGGCAAGATCCCTTATAAAATTTCTTAACTGAATTATGAGAACTCTAAGAGGATGATGATGTCTAAGTGACTATAATAGCATCAACAAATGGACTATATTTTCCTATATAAAGTGCAATGAGTTGACTCTTTTATATAATTAATTCCTTGATCACAATGGCAATAGTTGGCAAGGAACCTTGATGGAGAAGAAAGTTATAGATAAATTCAAATTCTTCTTGAAAAGTCATCAACAAATGTCAGATATGCTGACAATTGTGTAGATGGTGGCTACAGCAGATCTAAGTCATATAGTGTCTCAAAGAGCTATTTGATCGTAAAGTTCTTGCAGTTTTGACACATGATTATGGATTGTTTGACTAAGTTGTTATTACATTTGATGAAGTTTTTTTATAAAGTTGAAACTTATTAACATCATCAAATATAGAGTAACAATTCTTTCAAAAATCACATACCTCCTTAGTTGTGTCAAAGCGTCAAAAATTAAGTTTGATCACTTTAACACATGTATTTTGAAACTATGTCAAGATTTGATGATTCATTGCATCCCAAGATACTAAGCATTTTGTGAACAAAGGCTTCGTATCTCGTCATATAACTTTATGAGAATATAATATGTTTTTTCCTGTTTAAAAGTTTCCGTTAGTGAATCCTCACTCTAGTTCTTCCCTAATCCTACCATATCTTGCTTTTGACATTTCTCTTCCAGATTCCTCCAATAGCCTATATAGTTTGACTCCACCTAAACCTGATCACACTAAATCTTCTCCAACTATGGATCTACCACATCCTCCAGATGACCATCCGTTGTCAGAAGTTATTCCTCCAACACCAATGCTTCATTGTATTAACCGTTTGAGTCAACCTTATATCCATCTTCGTGATTTCTATGTTTGTTCCATTATTGTCTCTCCATAAAAACTTTGCACCTATTGTGAGGCTAGTTTTGGACCTTTTATGATAGCAAGCAATAACATAATAACTACATGCACTTACCCTCACAAGTGTATGTAGTTCTTATAAGTAAGTTGTTGGTGTAAATGGGCTTATAAAATCTAGACGTGAGCAAAAGGATCAATAGAAAGATGTAAAGTCTATCTTATTGCTAAAGGATTCACTTAAGAATAATGCGTTGATTATGAGGAGACCTTCGCTCCTATAAATTGGTTGACCTCAATTCATATACTTCTTACTGTTGTTGTTAGCAAAAGAAGGCAACTATTCCAAATTGATGTCAAAAATGCCCTTCTTAATAGAGATCTAATGGAATAAGTGGACATGAAACCTCCTCTAGTATATAATAATCTTCCTAATAAGGTTTTTTGTCTCCAAAAAGCCTTGTATATTCTAAAACAATCTCCTCAAACCTGGGTTTCAAAATCTAATTCCACCATTGGACTTCTTACTTTCCAATTTAGCTCTTATGATCATGTCATATTTCTTCGTAAAACATATCAATGGTGCACTATATGATAATAATTGGTGATGATACACATGATATCTTTGATCTTAAGTCCTTTCTCCATCAATAATTTAAGATGAAAGATTTGGTAATTTGAGCATTTTTTTTAAGGTTTTGATGTTTCCTCTAATGAATCTGGATACTATTTGTCATAGGCAAAGTGTGCTACTGACCTTGTCTCTTGAGTTGGCATCACTAATGTAACATACCACTCTCATAGGGCATTATTCTCGGACATATCGACGATATTCGAGAATATACTCTACGAGGATGGTACGTTAAGACTATCGAAATAACACATTACAAACTTTTGATGCATCAGACATATCTTAAGCAACTCATATTTCATTTAGGTCCATCTCAATACAAACATATTCAATCAGAAAGTTATTACATTTTAGAATTCATGTGTACATAATACAACAGTTGCATAAAGCAATGCTTAATACAAATTAACTAAAGATATATGTAGGTGCTAACTGATCTCGACCCTTAACTCATGCTCATTTGCAATGGTTGAACTCCAATTGATCTAATTGGATAACTCCTTTAAACCTGAAAAGCCACGTTGCAATTTTGATGAGTTTTGCGAACTCAGTTGAGTAACCATCCTCAATGGTTCACTCTTGTCATACAACGCAACAATTCATGTTATCATAAAACTCATATCAACTTGATTATCATCAAGTAATATCACAAAACACTTTGTTCACAAATGTCACATTTCAAACACAAATCCATACAATTCATCATTTCGCTACAATTTTGCAAAATATAATCATCGATAAATTATCACGTATTTCATATGTGAATGCAATGTTTATAAGACTCAAATTTGTTTATTACATTGTTGTGACTGAGTTCCTTTTTCACTTTACCGTATCCGATGTGGATACTGAGCTTATTCATATTATCCTTTATCCGTTGAGGATACAATGCTCATCATACACATTGAGCCTTAGGCTCCTTTCACAAATGTCTTAGCTTTAAGCTCTTTTTTACTAGTGACATTAGTTACAACTGCCTTTATATTTCATTCATTGGAATGAAATGCATTCCACAAATTCAATCGTTATGCTCGTTCAATCACATCACATTCTTTCTCGTTCACATTTGTCATCGGACATTTAGTATGACATTCAACATTTAAGTTGAGAAACAAGTAGTCAATCACATTCACATTCAAGTAGCTCTTCCAATGTTTTATTCATACATAAAACTCCTCGGACATTTCATGTCCAAAATTCAGTACACGTACATCACATATCAACTCAATTCAGTATCAAACAAAACAAATCAAGGTGAGACCATCTTAGGTTACTCACTGTACACTCCCATATATGCTATTGTCTGGATGGTCCAGCAATGTTGGAATGATGGCGTACGTCTCGAGCTTCTAAATACATATACATTGTACACATTACTAACTTGATCAATCAAATACATATTCAACTATGCATATGTATATGTGCCACATACAATGCATACTCAATGACTATCTAGGGCATGTTTCCTTAATCACAATTCATAATCGTTCAAACATTATCACTCTAATATTTCTTGTTAACTCTTAGGTTAATACCTTAAATACACTTGATCATGCTCAATTCATTAACCATTCCAGCTTTTTCTTTAAAAAAGACTTTCGAGTCTACTTTTCATGATCATTATGATAAGAAAAATGGTTTATTTTTATAACACTTTCTTCTAGACAATTGTTCTCCTATGCCTTAAGTTTCTAATGACACTAAAATCATACAATTTGGTTCATTATTCTATAAGTTATACTCAAAATACCACAGATTGAGTACATTTGAAATTTTGGCTAGGGCATGATGATGTATTCAAAGTTGTACAACCCATATCTTTCAATTCTATTATCCAAAAATTACAAACTTAATATCAATTGAAAGCTAAGAGAATAAGATACAACTTTTGTGAAGACACATTTGTCTAATTCTACCTACATCAATACAGTTTATTTGATAACAACATGACATGATTTCTATCACAGGTAGTGTTATAGCCTAAGCCAAGACTCAATTTCAAACTAAATTTCAAGACTTAAGGAAATAATTCAAATTTACTTTCTTCTTAAAAATTGTATCCAAATGTCTCTAGTTCAATTTAAATTAAGAATCATCTCATTTGAAATTCTATAGATCAAGATATAATCAAAATACCGAATCATGATCAGTGAAATCATTCTAGTTAACAATATTCTAGCTCACTCACCATTTTCATCCTAAATTTATCCTTCAATCTTTTCCTAATGGATTCAGATGTTCAAAAATTTTTGTGGAGATAAAGAAAAATGTGTTATGAGTGTATTGGTTCAAGTCTCATGTCATTTAGATGTCAGGAGAAGAAGTTATATCAAAAAGAACAAAGGATGTTATGAGAAAATACTACAACTAAGATGTCCTAGCAATTCTTCTTCACCAATATCCCATGCATTTCATTCCAATTCAAGCATAATTCTTATATCATTTGACATGCTATAAAACTTAGATTGTCACTTAATTGTTAGGCTTTCAATTCAGCTCAAACTTCATATTAAATCAAGTCTCCAAAATTCATCACCAACTTAAGATGAAAACAGGTTGATTTTGGACAACAAGATGAAGGTAGCTTTTAGCTAGTTTTCTTGGCATTTTTCTGAGAGGTTAAGGTGTGAATTTCATGTACCAATTTAGCTAGGTCAAATACTATAATATAGAGAAAAGTTTGAAGAAATTTTGGTGGAGAGAGATGAGGAAAACAATAGAAATGTTGCTACTGGAATTTGATCCATCAACATGCTAAGTGTCACCATTAAAGCACAACACTTCTCATAAGGCATGTCTTATATTTGCCTAATCAAGATGCTGCCACTAATCCACTCAAGATGCTGCCATTTGTCCCCTACTAAATCATTCCACATGTCATTCCAAGATTGGTCCACATGTCACACAATAATTGATCCATTTGTCATTTAATTATTAATCTATTTGTCACACATTTAACTATGCCAAATATCACTCAATTTAAGGCTTATTCACCCTAATTTCATGTAACATTTTGTTCTACCACTTAACATTTGTCCTAGTCCATATGTACATTTAAACCATCAATTTCCCAATCTATAACATTTAATTCCAAATTTTTTAATTGAAATCTAATCATACCAAAATTCAAGATATATCAAAATACTATTCACATCATAATCACTTAACATTTTTCATACCCTGGGACATGTCAATTGAGTGTCATTTGTTTAACTCACAATTCATGTGTGTATGCTCATATCATGCCTTTGAATATAATTATAATAATCATGTCACAATTGTACCAATTTTGCTTTACATACTGACACTCATATAACTCATTAGTTTAACTCTTTGAATATATCAATCATTTGAGAGACAGGATGCTACAACTAATACTAAGATAGTTAGCAATCTATAGTCTACTTGACTGAAATGATCACCTTTTGCTACTAATGGGAATTTACATGGTGATGGCACGCTTTATCCCTAATTAGTTTGCAGTCTTATATATCTTACTGTCTCTCATCTAGATATCACTCAAACTGTTCACATCATAAGTCAATTCATATCTGCACCTCGTACCACTCATTTCTTTATTGTTCTTCACTTATCGAGGTACATTAGAGATACTCTATTTTATAACCTTCATTTTTACTACTCTTTTTTATTCGAGCTATAAGCATATTTTGATGCTAATTGTGATGGAGACATAATGAACTATCAATTTATTATTGGTTAATGTTTCTTTTTGGACTGATCTCTTATTTCATAGTGTAGCAAGAAATAAACAATTGTCTCCCACTCTAGTACAAAAGTCAAATATAGAGCTATTGTTGATACTACCTCTGAATTCTTCAAGTTATGATGAATAGTTTAAAATATGGGTGTATCTTTCTCGTCTAGAGTTCCTCTCTACTACAGTAACTATAATGTTATGCAGATTACTCATAATGATGTATTTTATGAGTGGACTAAACACATCAAGATCAATTTTCATGTTTTTCGTTTTTTGGCATCATATTCTCTAAGTCAGTATATAGCTTGTTCATATCTCATCTTAGTCTCATATTGCAGACATCTTCATAAAGTCACATCCACTTTGATAATTTGTAGATCTTGTTCCCAAACTCAAGCTCTCATCTTCCATGACCCCTTAAGTTTGAGGAGGGTGTTAACAGTAATCTCATCCTCGATTCTACATCTAATAGTCAACTAATTACTATTATTGTATAATAGATTGCATAAAATCAAGGATCTCTTCCTTATTTAGTTTGGCTCATTATATATAAATACTCATTTGTACATTGGATGATACATATAGAAATATAGAGAGCTTCATCTTTATCTTTATCTGTAGTTCACAATAAATGAATTCCAAAGAAAGAAGCTAGTAGGTCATTGATGAAACAATCAAGACCACCTAAAAATTCATATCAAAATTTTTATGTTCATGTCATGCTATGTAGCCAATAACACCTAATTGCTTGAGATATGATCTCTAGTCAAGAACAAACTAAATATGTAAGAAATCACAGTCACACCACCAAATTAATGATAGTTGTATTTAATATTAAACTACCTAGCATGTAGGCAAATAAATAGGAACTAAAAGAGTTGAATGATCACAAAATAAATACCCTTAACCAATAAGCTTGGATATTTATATCATAGATGGAATTGCAATAAGTGAAGCTTGTAATATCCTTATTTATCAGGGATACATATCACATGACCATCAATAATAATTTTTGCACCTTTTACACCTGTCTCATTTACATCAATTACATGTGCCATAATAGAAAATCAGGTGATTGATATAAATGAGAAGAAGAAAGGAGGCAATGGTTGATTATAGTGTGTAAGATAGAAAATCGAATTAAAGTTGACATGAAAAAATGCAACTATTTTAATATAAATTTTTAAGATGACTACACATGTTGATGATCAACTAAATCCTAAACTATACTATATTTTTTGGCATTTTATTATGTCTACAAGGTGTGGATGTTTGGTTAGTTGTGTAGCCTGAGTGACATAAGCACAGTTTAATAGTGTGTGGATATATATCTTTTGTTTTTAATCAAGTGTCAATGTTAAAAGTAATTGTAGTGTTAGCATGCTAATTCTTAAGCTAGTTTTTGATCATAAGAAGTTAATACAAATTGAAAGAAAAACAAAGGATAGAAATTAAGTTGAAAAATCTCCATTTTTCTTCCTTACCTTTAATTTTGTACTTGAGCGAATGTTAACACTACAGATATTGAATCAGTCTTACATGTATCCAAATTTTTTGTCCATAAATATGAGAGACTATTAATAAGAATACAACAAAAGAAGGAAGCATATTGTTAAAAGCAAGTGTATTTAAGCATAGTCAATCATAAAGAATTGGAGATACATAATTTACCTACTCGTATTTAATGCATCAATGTCGGGAGGTGGGAGAAAGATTAGCAAAAGTAAGTTATGCTTACTACTATCATAGCCCATACTATCATAGCCTAATTTTTGGTCATTCTATGCAATTATTTGTTAAGAAACTAATTGTGATTGAATCACAATTATGATGAAAAAATAAATTTTTATAATTTCCTAATAAAATCTTGTTAATTGAATAACTTAGAAAATATTAATCATGACTAATGAATTGGCTATAAAAATATAAACTAACAATCTTCTACTTACACTAAAGCTAATTGTCTATATATCTAATACTATAACTATCTATATGAGCGTGTCTCTTTTTAGACAATGACTTAGTGAGAGGATGTACGACATTTTTTTAGTGAAAACTCGCTCTAATATTATGTTTTTCTGCTCCACTATTTCTATAATTAAGTAAAACTTCCCGTATACATATTTAGACTATTGATGAAACCTTGGTGAATTTGCCTATACAATAGTGTCATTGTTATCACAGTACATAACTATTTAGACCTTATTCTGTATATTCTTTCAATGAACTAGACATATCTTTATATTGTGATTATATTAAATAATAATAATTTTAAGACCACTTAAAACTCTTATCAACATACAACATTTTAGAGTAATTAGACCTGTTAGTAAAAATGTCTTTATATTAAAAGAAAACTTTTTTGCAAATGAAAAAGACACAAGTAGATTGACCGTTTTTTCAATCCCTAAATAAACTATAAGTTTTGTTAGTCTTTATATTCAATCAATTCATAGTTATAATAAAATATGTCCATTTTTCTTTAACACTATACATGTGCATATTAATATATCTATAATCACTTTCGTAAATTTCAAGTAGTTTTCCAACTAAATCAAGGTCTCAACGAGATGTGATCTTTTATAATTTTAGGCAATATAAATAGAAAAACTGAAAAAAAAAGTTCAAAAAGGATTAATATAATTCAAAAGATTTTAATATCATATTTAAGATATCCATGTGAAAAAAATATCAGATTAAATTGGAGATAAAAGTTATTTAAACACAAATATTTGATTTTTTAAATCTTTTCGCATCTATTGGGCCACGAAAGCTAAGTTATTTAGAACACAACATTTTGGTGTATCAATGCATTATAACTTGCCTTTCAATCCTTCGATATTTATACAGCAACACCAATTGGGAATAATAGACATGATTTAGGGATCAATACTAGTACAACTTTTTTTCTCTAGTTATATTGATGGTAATTGATCAGTTTATAAGGCTGTTCAATCAATTTTTTTAAAATTAAAATCGTAAAATAATATCGTTTTATTTAGAAGAGAGTACAGTATTAACTATTTTACTAATATTTTTTTTATTACAATTCCGAACATAAGTATATGTTATTTTAGTTTTTATAAAATTTAGTATTTGTTAATTTCTTATTGAAAAGAATTAATTGGAATTAAATAAATAATTATATTTTTCAACATAATTTAACATAAAAATAAGTAATGATTTATTCACAAAAAGACTAATACATTTTGTGTAGTGCAAAGCAGACAATAATCGAAGGTGATTTTATTCTTCGTTTTGTTTAGGAGCAGCCTTACCTAGAGCAGGGCCATTAATAAGGTTAAAACCACGCGACCGGGGCCTAACGCAGCAGTATAGTATTATGCTCTCAGCATCAAAGAGTATAATTAATACAAAAGAAATTGAATTCCTTAGGATGCAATTCAAAGATGGATTCTATCAACCAGGCCCACATATTGCAAAAGAATTATTGCAACAACATCCTCAAGTGGACGCCCTTCTGTTATCACTACTACATAGTATCATCACTATCAACAACAATACACCCAGCCTACCAACATTTCCTGAATTCTAATACGAATATGTATCCCAAAGTTTTCAAGTTACGAGATATATCTGCCGTTTTGCAGTGGAAATGATCAGTCTTCATGAATCGGTATTTATAGGGGCTAGCTAATTAATCCAAGAACCATTTTTGAGAATACACCAAATCAAAGAGACTCGTGGATTTGCATATTTAAGAGCAAGATGACTTTGTCTATGCAACGTGGTCGGGTCGGCTGTATTGGGCCAGAACCCAGTCTCAACGATGTATGGGCCGATCGGTCCAATCACCAAAGATCAGTCTCATACCTAACGGCTATGCCAAGCCTAGGTCCAGCCCACGT
>JAOSBK010000004.1:6412158-6428811 GCA_027568895.1 Erythroxylum shatona
TAGCTTTCTTTGCATTCAGCTGCCTCACCTTCACCAAAAGACTGACTTGAGCGTCGGAGGGGCTAATCGGGACACAATCCCCGACGTGTCTTCTCTGTTTTGCAAGAATATTCACGTCAAAGTTACCACAGCAAGCAACCGACTCCATGGATCCAAACGGTAACGTTCCGTTCCGCCAGAATTCGGCAGAACCACAACGAAACAATCTGTAAGTGGTTATTAAGAGTTCAAGACACAAGTTTATGGCCAGCCACATCTGTTGACTAGTCTCAAGAACACTGGGGAGACCAGAAATCACTGCATAAGCGCTTAATCTTTTATCCTCTATCCATTATGTGCAGGCCAAAGAGAGGCCAGATGACAGCCTTGTCTATGTGTCCCCCCTATAATCTGTCACTATTACAAGTCATAATTGATCTGGTCAAAATGCTGAAGCAAGATTTAGAAAATTTCTCTTCCATTATATAGAAATCACCAATGGCATGTTCTGCTGCAGCTGCCGATCTGCCAAAGCCATAAAATAGTATTTACATTGCTATATTGGCTTTTAAGGACGATTATGCTCCAGCAAATTCTGGGAGAACTTCATTATAAAGCTTTCAACAAAAATAGATAATTGAAGTAGAAATGTAAAAGAAAACAAATCTTAGAAGTTGCATACTCTTTCTTTCAGCTACAGCTTTCCAATCTAGTGAGACCTAGAGTACACGTAGTAGTAGCTACTTAAACCTAAACTATGCTCTAGCAGGTGGTAATTCGGGAGGGACTTTTTCCATAATCATATTCTGTAGTATGTGAATGAAAGTGAAAAACGGAAAAAGAATAAAAAGCCAGGATAGCTAATTATTCCCAGACATTAAGATTTTGATCTACGGTTGCATTGGCTTGAAGTCCAGTAAAAGGAGAACTGGAAGATAACTATACTGCTGTCAATACAAGCACGTCCCTTTGCTCCCACCTCCTCTGTCAATCAGGAGCTTGAAACGACCAACAAACAAAAATTGAACTCTAATCTTCTGGAACACACACAAGACTTCAATATGTTCTTTTCCTCACTACAGGCTTTCGGGGCTCCTTTTTGGCAGTTGTCATGAATCCTGGCGTTGGTATCCCCACTGTAGCTTGGTATAGGTCCTTTAATCTTATGAGAGAGAACAGAAAAGAATTTCACAATTAGCACTACAAATCAAGAAGTAAACATGAGAACATATATGATTCACTAAATGCGGTGTTTTGTGGGTAAAAATGGTCTACCTTGGCATACTGATGAAGAGGGCAATTACTGCAACCCCAACAATGAGAGGGAATACAGGTGCCGGGGTTAACTCCTGTAGGGACGGACAAAGAGTTCAAAAAGGAAAAAAAAAACATGTGAGAAACACATGGAACATGCGCGCAGAAGACAAGGGCGTATTGGCCAAGACAATGCACAAGAGGCTCACAACAAATAAGAAAACATCTCAGTACAAGTATATAAAAGGCTAATGCATCTTTATCCCATTATGTACAAACTCCCACTACATTTGTGACAACGATGCATAACCAACCTGTTTTTGATGATCCTCCTCAAAACTGTAGCTCAGTGAGCCTACATGAATTTGAACGTCCTTCTCTAGGTCAACTTCAATGACATCTGACACAAATTTGTGGGTATTTGATTGGAGACTTGATCTCAGCTGCAGAAGGTGTTTACCCTTTGGTAAGTTCTTGATTTGGAAGAACTTGGACAGAGGCAATGGAAAGACAGACTCAATCTGCGACATCTCACTAGCAGATTTGACCTCGACTAGTAGATGTGGATGCAATTCTCCCAACCTCTTCCCTTCAACATGGCCACTTAAAATGGTAATTTCTGGCTCCTCAAAAACCACAAAATCCAACCCCCTGATATCCGCATGTTCCACCTGCAATCAACAAGGTGCCCATTCTAATTTATGAATTGCTGTACTTATTAACAGACATTTTGATACTTCACAGGCCACTAACATGAATATTCTACAGTGCTCTTATGAATATTAGGAACTTTACACCAGGAGAATTTAAGAAGAAAATGAGGTACAGAACAAAGTGAGACAAACTTAAGTTCGTCACATTTTTGTCAAAAAAATGTGGGAAAACCATATCGATTGACCTTATAGCAATACGCTGAAGCTTTAAACTGTGAGACAAATTTAAGTTCCATTTTTGTCAAAAAATGAGGGAAAGCTACATAGAATGACATTAGCAGTAATCGAATCCAATGAAGCTTTAAAGTGTGAGACAGTCTTAAGAACAATCCAGTTTTGTCAAAAACTGAGGGAAAACCATATACAATGACCTTAAGAGGAATTGAATCCGGTGAAGCACGCTCAATTCTGGCTCCCAGGCCATTCTTTTTCACTATTTTAATGGCATAGGTTGCCTTGGGAACAAGTCCTCTCAGCCTGTAACTTCCAGATGAATCAGTCACTGTCTCCTCATAGTACCCCTTTGAATTGGACCTGGCTTCAATTGCAACACCTTCTTTTGGTTGACCAGACAAAAGAGTAACCACACCTATTGCACTGCAATGAAAAAAAGACATTTGTGTCCCTTAAAAGAGATCAAATGAAGACATATGTGCAGATGAAAATTTAATTTAGTCCGATATTGTACTCACATAATAAAGATTTAACAATGTTGAAACATTAATGTAAACATAATTTCAAATCAAGTTTTGTACCATAGGAAAGAAGAGTATATAACATAAAATGTAGAAGATTTCCTTTTATCAATTAGCACTGAAAACCATGAAATTAAATATTAAGGAAAAGGCCTATGTATGACCTGTACGCAACACGGGTAGCCTGGAAAGTAACTTCTACAGAATCCCCAGAACCAAGTTCTATTGTCTCTGCTGAAGGTGAGAATGCGTACTCCTACAAAGACAAAAAGTAACCCTTTTGATGAACTCACAAACAATAGCCACAGGTTTGGCATATAGACCACACCTTTTCAAATTCCTTGTAGACTGCAAATTTTCAAATTAAAGAGGAAGACAAAGAAGAATATAAATAGAAGGTCCATGATGAGATTAAACTGAAAATGCAATTGGATGCTCTACAGAGTGTTAACTAGAATGTAAAATTGGCAGCAAGTTGCAAGTATTTTAGCCTAAATTGAAAATTGACTTGAAGTAACTCCAAATTCCATCACTAAAGACACAAAGGTAAATACCATGGAATAGGGTTTGATCCTATTTATGGAGATTCCGTAAATATTCCATTCCAATTGTGATGGAGATTAATCAAACATATAAGTGAAGCAGAAAACAAGGTAATAGAGGCAAAAAGACAATCCGAACTATCAACACATGAAACTCCCAATGATAAGGTCAAATATCTGCCCCAGAATTGTCAGTATTATCCAATCATAAATGTCTTACGCACGAAAAGACATGCCGTGGGCATGAATCCTACAGCAGATTAGGGAATCAGATTGTCAACCAACTAGTTTAATTCCAAGGCTTTGTAAAAATGTATTACTGTAGCCGTTGCTACATAATTACACTTGAATCTTTAGATCTTTACCTTCAGCAGAGGACGCAGGTAGAAAATACCAGGAAACAAGTTCTCAAAGAAAAATGTTCCACCAGCACCGGATATCGAGTTATTTCTATATCCTCCATCACCACTTAGTGAGAAGAGAACTGAAGGAATGGGTTCATTAGCATCATCTTTTGAATATATGCGTACAGAAATTTGGCCAAGTTTCTCGCAGGAGAAAGAATGAGGCCCAACACGTTTAAGATGATAGCCAGGCTGCATAAATAATAGGGAAATCAAGAGCCTTATTAATGAAGACATAAGAGTTGATTAAAATATATATTTCAACATAAAGAAAAAAAATAAATCCAATGCCATATTCCAAAAGTAAAATGCTTTAGGAACATTGGTAAATCAGGCGAAGACAAAGTATGTGATATCTAATGTGAAAAACAAATATTCCCAAACCTTTGAAGCCTCTATAGTGTAACTTATATCATCATATAGTGGCCCTCCAACAAAATGACCATCCACTCCAGTGGCAGTCTCAAGTGCTGTATGTCCTTTCTTGAGTGGAGTAATCTTGCTATCTTCCACAGCAACGATCTTGATATAAACATCAGAAATAGGGGGAGAGACTGATCCTTCTAAATACAACCCCCGTCTACCAGAGAATGAGGGAAGTGAAGGTTGGCAACCATCAGTTTTCACCATGACCTAATTAAACAAAGAACAAGTTTTTAAACACAACAAATCACATAACAACACATAAATTAAAATAACCATTGATACTACCTGATGCTCTCTCGGGTAAAACAAGATCTTATCTCTATCATTTCTGGAAAAAGTTAAATAGAGCAGTGATCAAATAAATAATGCTGTTATAGAAAAGTAGCAACATTCACGAAGACAAAAAAAAACTAGAAATCTAAACATACAGAAATTGAAATGGTGAAAGTTTACTGAAGAAACAGAGACTAGAATAAGGTGAATTTCCAAGAAACATACAAGAAAACTGAAGGTATCAACCCAAGCACCAAAGTGCATGTAAACTGGGGAATTTGGAAACTAAACCAAGTATCCAGAGTATACCTCGAGTCCTGGGGAATAAATATTCGTTTCACTCCAAGAGTAGACCACACAGAGTATTCATATACAGCTGAGTGCATTTGATCACTTTTACTTGATGCAACGGTGGCAGCTATACTGTCAATAACACTCCCTTCACCGTCAACAATATCAATGGGGATATTATTAGGTAATTCATTAGCATCAACAGCCGAGCTCAAGTCAACCATAATTTGTCCTCTGAGAAGATACTTCTCTCCTTTCAAATGGATTGGCTACAAATATAAGAAATTTTCTTAAGGAAAAAGAAAAGAAAAATTGAGAGCAGTTATATTTCTTAAACCAAATACTAGTTTGAGTAAGAGCGAGCGAGAGAGTGAAAAAAGGAGACTACAAGACTTTATAGGGAACCACACCATCAAGTTTGACGTATCAATCTTTGTTGACATGCTCCCAAATGAAATACACGAGTTAACAAAATGAAGTTCATGCACTCCCGGATATTCAAGACATAAACGCTGCGAACCCTTCTGTAGTTCATAAACCAAAAATATCAACACACAAGGTTAAAATCGTTTGCATCATATTTGTGGCTTAAAAGTTGAATTTCAAGACAACAACTACCATAATTTTCAAAGTAATTGGAGAACCATCTGGCTGAGTCATGTAAGCATCTACATCATGGGTTGAGATGACATTCACCCAGTAACCTCTTTGAACAAAAACAATCCCTCTAACATCCTCAACACCGACATCCACATCAATAAAGCTCTGCTCCCAACACCAATTATCCTCACTTGGCATTGCTCCAAAGGAATTGTGTTTGACCTGAAAAAACAAGGGCACATTTACTAGCAGAAGAAAACACAGTAATGAACAACATTCAGAAAATTGAAGGAGATGAAAAAAAAAAAAGCTACAAAAGTTATTAGAGAATTTGAAGTTGTTATTCAGGAAAAGAAAATTTTATTCAAAATTTAAAGGACCCAAACCTCAAGCCTGTATTTTCCAGGTAAGATATTTGGAAAAACAAATTCATCACTCGCATCTGTCAAAGAGACAGACTTCCTCTCTTTGTCTTTACCAGACAAACTCAGAAGTGTGACAGAAACAGATGGGCCACATTTCTCCTTGCAAGTTACGGAACCAATCACATTGACCAGGGCCTTCATTATAAGAAAAAGAATCAGAAAAGTCTATCGCTGAGTAAAAACGAGCAATTTGACAATAGGATATGAAGTAAAGAAAAGCAATTTGGATGAAAAGATGCAAGCCTCATATAGGTATCACAAAAGCAGTAAATGAATCCCAGAGAAACAAGCTAGTCTATCCTTGATGAAACAATAAGCATTTCTCTCAAAAATGAATATCAAACTTTGTGTTTATGTCATACTATGTAGCCAAGAACAGTGGATTGCTTGGAATATTATCTCTAGACAAGGCCAGAAACTACATACCAAAGAAACTGCAATCACATCACCAAATTAATGAAAGTTGAACTTATATCAAAAGGTTTCAAGTTTTGTGTCATACTGTGGCATGGTACCTGAGAAAATTCTACGTTTAGTACTGGACTTTTTACCACAACATCAATATAAGGAGGTAAAAACAGAAGTTCAGTAGCAGTGGTAGGTGAAGCAGGCAAAGCAGCTAACCGGTATTCACCGGATGGAACCTGAAAATAACCAAAAAGAATAAATAGATATTTTAGAAAGTTTTTAATATGTTAAACTGAATGATCTCACTAGAAACGGAAGATTACAGGCAAGAATTACATGCTTGAGAACTTAACAATCTTGATAAGTAAATTGCAGGTATAAAACACTAAACTTGTATTCACGAATTTCATAAGTTCAAAAAAATAGCAGATTTACAATTTCAAAATATTGAAAATCTAAATGAATCAGGATATGTCATATCAACTTATTTATCTTTTCCGTTAAGCAAACAGCTATCAATGGAACTCCAATAATTTTTTAGCTATATGCAATCCATGTTCTTTAAGCAGAAACTATCTTATGATTAGGGAAAAATGATTTGTGGCATCAACTAAAAGTGTTTCTCATCACTTTTTTGATTACCATACCTCAAAGCAGAAATTTCCGTTAGCATCTGTTTGTCTTGCTTGAGGTTTAACATTCTCTGGTCCATGAGTCAAAGCCACCTATATACACATTCAGAAGAATACATGAGCAAACATAAAACTTGATAAGAGCTCATAAAGGATATATTGTATATTCCACAAAATATTCCCACCTGAATAACATGAAGAGGAGGAGGGGAAGAGAGGTAGAGATAGGTAGAATACCTTCACTCTATAGTCAGTATTGACCATCTTAACCACGCCACATACATCATAGTAGATCGATCTAATATCTGTAATCAAAGCCATATTGGGCAAAACCTAATACAGAGTACAAAGTTAGACAATGAAAGATATTATGCAAAGAATCAATCTAATAATTAGTGACATGTGTATGAACACTTTAATCATGATATGCACAGCCAATATAAAGTCTCAAGATTCAACAGATAATTTACCATATAATCCTTCAAATTATCAAATTTGTAATGCTCCTTCCTGGCTTCTATTGTATATTGATTTGAAGTAACCTAAACACAACAAACAAGTCAGAACCCTATTAGAAGAAAATGAATTGCCTGTAATAATGCCATAGTGACTTGGCTGGGAACATCTCAAGGATCACATATCCCCAGAGGACAGAATTATTCAATAGGCAACAAGACATCAATCCAGTCACTTACAAAGTTGTAAAGGCCAACTTCTAGGCCATTAAGAATATGCCAAAGATTGTTCAACTCTTGTACAGTACAAACCACAAACACTCCACCAAGAAGGCGAAGGAAAAAGAAACAGGAAGAAGGAAGAATGGTGATTTACTTAAGATTCTTAGACTCTGAAATAGATTGCTCCCTATGTAGGACCATTTCCAACCTCCTACTGCATAGAAAAGAGAACAATTTGGAGTTGAATAATGGTATAGTTTGTATACCTTTACTTAGGTTATGTGAAGTAGGTAATGTTATGAAGAAAATAGTCCTTAAGCATGTTCCATGACACTGAAATCCTACTGAATAAATTGGCAAATTAATTTTGACTAAGGTGGCATGTAAGAAATTATGCATCATAACAGTCCAGATCATGGCTAAACAGTAAATAGATACAGAGAGAAGCATAAACTAGCCTCACTTAACTGTAAGAAAATAAACAAGAAATCAAACGAATTGAATGATCACAAAACAACCACCTCCCCGATATACATATCATAGATGGAATAGTACCTGGTCAAGCTTGTAATAACCTTCTTTATCAGTGATACATCTTTCATGACCATCAACAATAATTTTGGCACCCTCTACACCCATCTCATTTCCATCAACTACGCGGCCCGCAACAGAAAATCCAGTGACCTACTATACAGAGAAGAAGATTAAAAGCGAACAACTTGATTGGAATGTGTATCATAAAATTTGGAGGACTAAGGTTGATGATATTATTGAGCCAAGTCATGATGACAAAGTTATTTCAGCTTAAATAGCAATTGCAGCACAAAGTAAAAGATTTGCCGTACTATCAGCTAGCCAAAAAGCATCCAAATTGCTGCTTCAAGAGAGACATTACACAAAACATATAACACCGAAATAAAATCACAAGACAAACTGCGATTCCTACCCGTCAGGTATTAGCCATAGAACATAGTTGCTATACAATGCATTTTATACTTTCCAAATGGTTAGGGGAAAAAGATAAAGAAAAATGCTGAAATACCATCTCAAAGGAAAAACTGTCCAACTCCAGACCATAAACGTGACAATATCTCACCTGGAACTTTTGGGCTACTGTTACATGTTGATGTTCCACAGAAATTGACATTACCGGAGGAGAAACATCAAATACCGTATTCTCACCCTTGTAAAATGGAATAAGCTCATAAAGCCCTATGAGAATTCAAAACATTTATTATCAGAATCAATACCTATGCAGAAGCTGCTCAGATGCAAGAAAATATAAATCCTCAGGAACTTATGCAAAAGAGAATGTCAAACCATACATCTTAGGACTCATTTGCACAAATGGTAACCAAAGTAAAAGATACTTAAATTACGAAAATAAACTACTTCAAGAAGCAAAAGGGGAATAAGCTTTTCCAAAAAATCCAGTAAAAAAACACCAAATTCGGATCCAGAACAACAATCACTTTAAGATTTGCTTATTTTTTGTTCACCACAGCATGGCTACCTTTCATCATTTATTTCAACCATTGTGTAGATTCTACTAAGTTTTAACTATATAAAGGCCCAAACAGGTATGAGCAGTTGAAGGGCTAAACAACTACATCTCACTCATGTATCAGCTAATTTGGCAGCAATAAACAGATTAAATGTACTTCAACAACTAAGAAAATGAATATAAAAAGATAAACATCTATACAAATCTGACTGTGTGCCTACTGACTAATCTTAGGAAGCATGTGTATGCATATACACATGATGATTACGAAAACAACTAAAAGAGAACTACCGCAAGGTATTGCTTTAAATGTGAACATTCCATCAGCATCTGATACAGCATGACATAGAGGTTTTCTTTCTCCAGTGGCACCACCAGGACCTTGGGGACAAGCTACTTGCATAACATCATCTGAATACAAATAGATATGGACTCCCAAAATTGGATTTCCCTAAAAAACAGAAAAAGAAAAACTATTAATAGTATGACAGCTAAAAATATCAAGATAAAAGCTCAATTAAGGCACATGACAAGCATTAATGGAAAATCTTAATGCTGAAGCAGAAAATTCTAACTCAGTATATTTTTAATGAAAAGTTATTTTACTTGATTGCCAGATTAATGAAACACCAACAGGATTCATCCACCTATACATGAAAAGCTAGACTGTCCTTAAATCACAATGAAGATTTCGTTCTGTTGCGTTAGGAATGATTAAAAAGAATGTCCAGATGAAACAAGTAAAGAAGTTATCTTCAGGATTGCCCATTAATAGGAAAACCAATTAACATAATTATACCAAAAAGAAAAACTTTCCATGCAAATACCCATTTATGCAAATTAAACAAGTTCAAATGAAAATCAATTCAGCAATCAAAATTTTTTCCCTTATAATGACTCTTACCTGAGCAACAACAAATCCACGAAGTTCATACCCAGGGACAAAGAAAATGTCATCAATCACACTATTTTCAAATCCTAGTTCCACCTGCAAATTGTGTATGGTAAAATACAGGTCAAAAAGTAGGATATTGTAAGTATCATATCATGTTGAGAGACAGAGAGGAGAGAGCAAGATAATCAGAAAAGCATCCAACCTCTGTGGAACCACGAACTTCCACTTTCAAGTCAGGATGAGAGGCACGAAGCTTGTATTTACCTGCATACATACAGGGATCTTTATGAGAGTATTCCCATCTATTGAAAGTTAAAAGAACATACAGAAATTTAAAAGAACACAAAGAATTGCTAAGGTTGATCTTGCTCAAATAGAATCCATTGAAACATAACCATATGGATATATACCTATGAATTTGAAAACAAAACATTTTTTTTAAAAAGCAACTTTCATACCTGGAATAATATTTTTGAATAGGTAATCTCCCAAAGACGATGTTACAACTGAAGAAACAACATCATTAGAAGGAGACAAAAGTTCTACATTAACATTGGAAGGACCACCATTTTTAACAGAACAGCTCTCGCCACCAACTGCTCCAACAACTCTACCAGAAATGGTAAACCTGTTGTATACAAGCATAACAAAAGTAAAGAGACGATGGCGAGTTTGCATATAAGGCTGTGATATACTCAGAAGAAAAGGCGTAAATCAAGTAAGTGAACCCCGTAAATCTGAAATTAATATCTTCATTTTGATTGCAGCCAGTATCATCAACAACAACAGGAACTTTTTCAGGATCCCATGACCACCCTTCTGAGCCATTAATTGCAATCACATATGAACCCTGTGAATTGAAAAAATCAAAATATAATTTCCCAGTATGCTAAAGAGTTTAGGATACACTTGATCAAAAACTCAAATGCTTATCCAAGAATATACTCAATTCAAGAAACATAAACAGCCAGCTAAAAAAGCGAGAAGAGTCGGACTACAAAAACTAACATTAGCAACGTGTTGATAATCGCATATCAGGAAAAAGGTATAAGACAACTTCCTAATCATAGACTCAACAACCCGATTCTACCTCTCATCTTGGTCACTTTCAAATGATATCCTAAACATGGAATTTGAATCCCAGGCTACAAACTAATTGATTTAGACACTCTTTCTTTATCACAAATAATTGCCAACCCTTTGAAAGGACCATCCTAAGCAATCATCAATGCGTTAATGATTGAAGCTTTACCTTGTCATATACCGGAATGAAGTAGTAACCATTTGGCGCACATTGAGTTCTGTCTTTAACCAATCCATCTACTGTACGAAGCTCAACCTAATGTTACAAACGAGTACAATCATTTACAACAAAAGTAATAATTAAATCATTAAAAGAAAATGTTACATAATTAACTAGAACAATTGAAGACTACTAGCAGTCTACTTAGGCGTTAGGCCACAGAATTTCATACCGTAATGTGAGAATAATCAAACTTCGTATCGGCTGCTTTTCTCGACTTGACAAGAGACGAACTCGCCTACAAATGCACAATACACGCTCAATGTACTCGGTTGAGTCCATCTCAAACACAAAGAAAGAAAAAAGTAACAGAGAAAGAAAGACTGAAAAAAAATTGAAAGAAAATGATGAATTTGATCCTCCAATTCAGATCTTCTAAAGCCACTTCCATTTTAAACATATGATGAATCGAACTCACCAATCACGGTGCCTGAACTTCAGGTTTTTTTCTGATATATTTAAGAATCATTACGTTTTTTTTCTTACAAATCAAGCGAAAACGAAAAAAACAGCAAAAAGGTTCAAAGGAGGCAAATCAGAAATCACCTCGACGAATCCGCCGCAACCATGGATCGAATCAGCTAAAGTACATGAACACAAGCAAAATAAGATCGATAAGCAAACAACAGCGTCTTTGAACTCCATTTTTCTTCTTTCAAAGAGCAGAAGCTATGCGTGAGAAATAGGATTTACTACTTCGCATCGACTCCCCGCTCTACTTCGCACCTGTGTTGTCGAAGTATTAGTGGCATTAAGTCAAATCCCAGTGTCTCATAGAGGTTTTAAACGACGACGTATTATTGGTCCACGTGTTAATATTGCTATAAATAAATAATACAAATATTTTATAAATAGTATTTTTTAAAGTAGTAATTACTTAATTTATTCTTTTATCACTACTGCCAGTACCTTATGGTATCTGACGTAAAAACAAAAGTTTAATTCTTATATATAAAAAATACTAAAAATAATACAAAATATTTAAAATGTTACAATTAATCATATCTAAATATTATATAATAAGAACAATTTAGGTCCGCAAATATAATAACAAGAGTTGAGTGGAACCTAAAATAAAAACACTTATAGTTAAAAGTTTTCTATCTATATTGTGTATATAAAATTTAATATACACATCAAATACAAATAAAATTAAAAAACATAAAGTTCATCCTATGACATATCCACTCAAACCATATTAGCCCCAAATTTTACTTGGTATAAAATTCTCAACATTGAAAAAAAATCTTATTATCATCATTATTCAAGCTCAAAGCAATGAATGACAAGTTAATATCTTTCCATTCAAAATTATCTTCCAACTCACTCTCATCTATAAACACATAATTTCTCGCAGACACAATCTAATAAAAAGATTGATATAATCAAGGCACATTGAAATCTATATAACTACTCGCTTCTATTAAAAATTTTAGTAAACAATCAAATATAAATTATTTAGAATTATGAGAAAGTACATTCATCTTAACATGTTTTTTTTTCAAAACTTCAACTTGTATCGACTAAATACCAAATCATTTAATATTTTATGTTTCAATCTACTTCTTTTTCTAAAATGAACGAATTCAAATGTAATTCAATTCTTTTTATATTCAATTACACTTATACATTGACCAATAATTCGAATTATAAGCTTTTACAATTGTAAAACACTGCTTCCAAATTAGTCATATCAAATAACTATAAGATTAAAAATAATTTTAGAAACAAAATGAAGTGATGATTAATTTTAAACAAGTAACAAAAGTGAAGAAATATATATAAACTAAGTTCATCCTTGTAGCGTATTTGTAATGGATATCTTAAAACCACCATATGCATCCTTGTATGTCTCTATTTATAAGTTAACTAGATCATGCATCATCTCATGTGAAACAATTGTTCTAGTAGCTAATAGCATTCTCCTATTAACTTTATTTTTTTGTGGAAGTTGACATAAAATAGATACTCTAATTCATAAATGGCCCAATACCAAATGACAGAGAGTAAAGTTGTCTTTTTCATCTGTCATTGATGACTACAAGTTAAGAAATGTATAAGGAATACCAATTTTTTATATTGGCCTTAATTACTTCTCTGTCTCTATTGCATCATAAAAGTAACTCATTTTTATCTTCTCATCATTATTATTCAAATGAAGAACTTACACCAAAGGCTCACAAACTCGAATGACAAACTAGAAATCTTCATTCCAATATTAGACCTAGTATGTTAAGGTGTAACATACTTAGCACTTGTAAATATTTGTCTCAGCTTCTTCATTTGAACAGCATATTGAAGTAATAAAAAGTTAGTTGCAAATCTTGTAATGGTCAAACACAACAAACTTCTACCATTTGTGGGATCTTTTCTTTTCAAATTTAGAACTCATGTATGATTACAAATGAACTTAGTCACTTTTTCTCGATTATAAATGAACTTACTCACTTTTTGTATTGTATTATCAATAATAGGAAAGCACCTAGCATCTCCTATATTTTCTAGTATCAAATTAATACAATGTGCAATGCAAGGAGTCCAAGTGAGAACGTATACCTACTTTATAACCTCTCCCATATGCTTTATAAGTAGTATCATTTTCAGTGATGAACTATACAATATTTTCAAGGCTAACGTTATTCACAACTTTATCAAATATCTCTAATAAAGTATCAACATTTCTTACACAACCAGATGCATCAATTGATTTGAAAATTATCATCCCTTTAAAAGAATAAATTAAAGAATTCACAACGAGCTCCTATGTTTAAATGACACTCATAAGTTACCCAAGTCATTCTTCTTTCACTAAAATAACTTTTTATGTCACTAACAAAGATAGTAATACGAATTAAAGGTTGAACTCAAGAGTTATTCGTGGAGCAAAAAAGTTAGACACTTATCTTCTTCTTTTCTCATATCAATTCCAACAATTCCTTCTTGTCGGGTAGGAATACTAGCTTTAATATTGTCAATACCATCCTGACTACTGCAAAATGAGCTTCTACTACTAATTTTATATTTCAGTACAACAATAATAATAATAACACTCAGTAAAAATCTCACTGAGACGTAGGGTCTGGGAAGGTCCAGTAGTACGCAGCCTTACCCTTAATTAGTAGAGAGGTTGTTTCCAAATCACCCACATGAATGAAGAAAAAAAGAAAGAAAGAAAGAAAAATAGAAAAAGAAAAAAGGAATTAAGATTAAAATATAAATAAATAAATAAATAAAATATTATTAATAATAGGGACAAAAAATGAAATCAAACAAAATAACTAATAGATATAAATAATAGTAAAAATAAAAAAATAAAAATGATACTAATAGTAGATCAATATTGGAACATATAATGAGTCCATATGCAACATCATTACTTAGCTATAAAAATCCAAAATTTTATTATAAGAAGATTGACAATATGCAAATACTTGAAAATAAAATTTGTAAAGCTAATGTATTGTGAATGTTACTATCATAGTAATAACATGTTATGGCTATAACATGTCCAAATAAAAGGTACAATTTGGACATGTTAAAAACTTAAATGGACAAAAGCATGAAACATTGTCTTATATCTTACATATTTCCTTTAGCAATGCACATTACAAAAATAACTTTATCATAAAAAGATAAAAAAGAAAATATCATTACTTAAAGGCTATTCATATTATGTCGAGTATACCCTCATAATACTAAAAGTCAAACAATGGAAGCCCCATTTGCATGCATGCAATTGAGTAACCAACACAATGGTTTAGGAATTGTTACCAAGAAAATATTTTAATAATGGAAAATTAAAGACGAAAATCATGCATTCTTCCTCCCTGTTATATGTAAATGTCACAAGATTCAAATAACACTTCAACAGCCACCACATCCAACCCCAACCCCCATCTCTCCACATTCTTAATTCCTTTTTTGTTAAATGTAATAATTGACTTTTAAGTTATAGCTTAGCTAGATTACCATATTATATATCATAACAAAAAATAGTCAAGTTTTTCCAAACTACATGACTTTGTCCCCATATTGTTTTGGCACATTACGTAAACTATAAGCCACCATCAATAACTGCAAGGTAAAGTCATATGTAATCCTAACTTTTCAATGCATTTCCAGATATTAAAAGAATAGTCATTTAAATATCATATATTCTCTCATCTTGTAATAACACAGTTGCCAACAAAATAGTGAATAATACAAACACTATGATAACTAAAATTACAACAGTAGTTATATAAGAAACAATGCAAATCATCAAGCATTACTCAGGATAAAAATTATTCTTAAACAAACAATTCTGTGTTAGATTGTCACTTAAATATGGAAAATTAAAAGCATATCATATAATTCGAGTTTTTCTTTGTTAATATAGGGCTCCAAATTTAAGCCACATTTCAAAGCAGAGTTAAAGAGTGTTGAGGAGAGAGCTAATGCAGGAGGTAAGGAGATAAGCTAACGGTGGCAACTTGGCAACGACTACCTAACAGGTGATGCACTAACAAGTTGGAGGTAAGGAGACAACAAAGAATTAACAATATGGAGGTGAGGAGACAACAAATAGAAAGGCTTGTGAGGACATGATAATTAAGAGGAGAGATGAAGATTTTGAGGGAGTTTGGGGACATATTAGATCAGATCCAGGTGAACCTGTAACATCCCGTTACCCATGTTAAGGCAAAAACAGTAAATGAGAGAATTGCTGAGAAATTAGGAAACACATTTCATGCTCATGCATAATATATCATACACATACACATGAATAGTGAAAATTTCTGCACATGAAAATAATTGTACATGCATTCATGAATAATTCTGGGTATAATTGGACTGAGTTGTGATTTTTGAAAAATTTGTGAATTTGGAATTTATTTATATTAGAAATTTTATTGATTAGTGGATTTGAAATATTTTTGAATTTTGGATTTATTTTCAAAATTTATAGAGAATTATGAATTTTTATGGAAAATAGGAAAAAGGAATCAAAAGAAGATTGGATATAGTTGTATTATAAAGATAGAAGTAAGGGAGTTAATTTCAAAAGAAACTAAGTTAGAGTTTAGACCATAGGGAAGTGACAAGTGTCACTAGCTTAGTAAGTGGGTTTTGTATTTTGTTGGAATAAGTTATAATTATTTGAGAGTTGATAAAGGTTTAGCTATATGTCTAAGTTCTTCCTTCTTCATTACCTTCTTCAGATTTCCTCCCAACACACAAAGTTTTCGTCAAATATCCTCCTAATAGCTTTCTGTGCTTTTCCTTTTCCTTATCAAACTCACTTTGCTATTGGTGTTTTCTACCTAAAGAAAAACCAGAAGCTGGTCATTTTTCACAGTGGTGTAGGTGAATTGCACAGAGTTTAAAGTTTTGGGATAGGTGAAGATCTTGTAGTTTTTAACATGTAAGTATTGAATAAATCCTTTAGAGTTATAGATTTATGAAATAAATTTGATGAATTACTGTCATCTGCATGAACATGAAATTTTCGTGAATATACATGGCTACTGTGAAAATGGGATGAAAAATATGGATATAGTGTTATTTAGTATTTAATGGATTATTAGTGATCAGGTGATGTAGAAATGATTTTTGGAGTTTGAAATAGAAATGAAATGGTGTATGGGATTAG
>JAOSBK010000004.1:6440729-6456983 GCA_027568895.1 Erythroxylum shatona
TGATGGTTTAGGAGTAAGTGGTTGGATTCCGGCAACGGGATCCGACATCAGTTGGGCTCTGGAAACGGGGTCCAACACTCTTACAATCTTTCCCCAAGACGAAGAGTAAACCTACTCAAAAATGAATTTATAACTCAAAAGATCTTGCTTGATCACTTTGATAATCTAAGGGATCACTCACTCTAAAATAAATCAGTAAATGTTCACAAAATCTTTGAACAACTCTTTGAAATGTGTTTATAGAGCATTTAAATGTTTTTTCACGTCAAAATTAATGAAAAACTATGCAATTATAGACTTAAAGGTTTAAATTACCTATTGAAACAAATAACTAATTGTTGACAATGGATAGTTATTGTCGTCATTACACATTGGTCGACTAATGTGTATTGAATGCATAAATTTTCTAGTCGTTAGAATATTGTTTGACTACTACTGTCTATTGATATACTAATGCATGTATATCTTATTAGGATAGTAACGTGTCCGCATCAATATATCAGTTGACCAATATAGCAGTTATACAATCTCAATACACATTTTTTACAATTTAATTTATATTGATTGACCACTAACTTATATAGGTTAACTAATACACCCAAAATCATAATTCTAGCATCTTTAAATGTTCAAACGTAATTTTTTTAATGTAAATTTGACTTAAAGATATTCTTTAAAGAATGTTTTAATTTTCAAGAGAATTTCTTTGAAATCAAAACTTTAATTACTCTTGATGATTGAAAAAGCTCATGCATTGAGTTAAATCGATGATGTGTTATATGTGTCATGAATCTTTAAAGTATCAAAGTAACCAATTAAGAATTACAATAATATTACATGCATTTATAACCTTGTTGTACCTTGCTCTTCCTTGGTTTTGATTTTGTTCTTCACCTTAATCAATTTAACCCTAACTTTTCTTTAATATCTTCATGAGATATATTTTGATTTGTGCATGACCACTATTATTCCTATATTATTTTCATAAAAAACAAACTCATTAATATTACTTACATTTAATTATCATCAAAGCATAAAATGTAGCATCCTTAAGTTCAACACTTCACCATATAAGAATAAAAATTTTCATCATTATAAATTTGAAATCAGTAACATTTATATGTTAATGTTTAATTATAACACCCTTATATCTTAAATACGAATGTAATACAAAAAGTGCACATATCATCATTTTGGAGAAGAACTTAAGTTTAGTTTAAAACATAGATATTTATTTATATGGAGGTAGATAAATAGATATATAAATACATATAATTAGTTAATAAAGTATATGATCAATACTTAGTTATGATATCCATGCGCCTTAAATGAATTGGTTATATAAGAATATAATAAATATAGAGTGTCGCAAGTTAAATTATGAAGATTATTAAGTAAATTATTTAATTTTCTAATTCATAATATTAATGTTTTTTAAATTAATTAATTGTTATGCTTTGCCGCAAATATTTAATTTTAGTTTCACATGAGTATAGTATATATAATGAATACTAAATTTTGGATATAAAAATTGTAAACTCCATGATTCAACATCTTTTATCCACTTCCAACCAAGAACAATGCACCAAAAGCACGACAAGTGTAAAAGTACCTTGAGTCCTTGAAACGGATGTATTGTAAAATAAGCCTTTGGCCTGTGAATAATTTATCAGTTATTTTTGACATATTAAGAGATATTTGACTATTTAATCATGTCAAGTACCTTATAATTATATTTAGTAGTTAGCTAATTGGGTTGACGACTTGAATTAAATATAAATGTTTAAAAAACTTCTTATGTGGAGTGTTTTGTATGATTGTGGCAAAAAATTATTACAAATTATTTAAACTGTCATCTTTTATTATTGTTTTCTTTCACCAAATTTTAATTTGATTAATACAGAAAAAGAAAATAGTAGTAATAATAGTAGTAGTATTTAACTATTTGATCACATCAAGTACTTGATAATTATGTTTAACAATCAACTAATTGGATTGACAAATTGAACCAAAATTGTCGTTTTTAAAAATGCTCCCATGTGAAGCGTTTTTCATAATTATGTTCAAAAGTTATCATAAATTATTTAAGTTATTATTTATTATTATTATTTTTCCTTTACTAAATTTCAACTTGATTAATATAAAAAAAGAAATAATAGCAATAATAATAATAATAATAGGGATAATAATAGGGATGATAATAGAGCTAGCCAGATAGGAACAGGACAGCCCTAGCTCAAGAGCAATCCGTAGCTCGATCAACTCAGGTTGAGTTAGGCCAGACGGGCCGAGCTATATTTGTCATTTCTAAATATTAATAAAATTAGCCAATGGCTGATGTCAAACAGGCTATAATGAAAAGAAAATGGAATGCTAGAAACCCCTTCCATACGCGTTACGGGCGACGAGAACCGACCATGTCTTGTCTTAACATGTAATGTAATTGCCACCTGTCCAAGTCGTTTAACTCAACAACTGCATACTGTTTGCGATTAGTACGCCTGTAATAGCTTATCCAGACATCCCGAGCATCTCCTAGAAGCAACCATTACTTTTTTTTTTAATTATAAAATTTTCATAATTCCAATTCAGGTGGAGATCTAAACTCCACCATTGGTCAAATATGGCAACTTATCAAAGACCCAACGTACATACACGTCTTAGAGTGACTTGATTCAAACGGGGCCCATTTTCTAACTCTTGTTATTCATGGTTTACCACGGCACCAGATTACTTTTTTTTGTTTCATAAACAGAAAATCTTGAGCCGTTTATCTCGTGCCAAAATGGAATAATATTTGGATCATATAAAATATTATATAATAAAGAGAAAAAAAGTTACTTTCTTTGCTCGTAAACAAATGACGGTGCCATTTTTTAACAACTTGAGAGACAAAGTCAACACTCAAACGCACGAATTTATTCGACAGCAGGGAGGGAGGGATGCATTTCAGTAACAAGTCAGCCAGAGCCAGTCTCGGTCTACCTTGGAATTTTCTTCTTCCCTCTCTACAACAATGCTTCCTGCCCTTTTGGCGCTGCTGGTTCTGGGCCCCTCCTTAACAGCGCCGGTCATCGCCCATCAGGAGTCGGGTCCCTGGACATGCGGGTCGGACTCGGTTTTTCGCGTGGTTGCTAGGTTTAATCCCGGCATCGTCACCGTCGATGGTCACGCCGAAGATTGGAAGGACATTGACTTCTTCGAGTTCCCTCTTCTTCCGGCCCTTGACCCAGATGCCGATAAAGAGTATACCGGCGGCAAAATGGCCGTTAAGGTTTTTTTTTTTAATTCAAATCTTTAAAAATGTGAACTAAAAGTATCTATTTTTTCCGTTTCCATATATTGGATTCGGCTTGCTTTGAAAATGGGTGATAATCTGGATAAAGTTAGATTTTGTCACGTGGTGTTTTGAGATAAATGTGAGATCCTTTTTCGCAGGCCGTGCATGATGGTCATAATATCTACTTTTTATTGCAAGTTGATGGGGAATATGCGTACACGACAGGGTAAGTGGTGTTTCTGGAAAGTAATGGATAAAGGAGAAGATCTGATTTTTCCCAATATTATGTTGTCGGATTTGGGTTTATGTTTGACATAGTCTTGCTTTTGGATGCTTTGGAATCAGACCATAGCATATTTTTGGTCATGTATTTTAGTGATTCTATGATGCTATTTTAATTGGCTGAGTTGAATGTTTGGAACTATCAATATCTTTCTGTAGTTTCATCACTAGTGACATTTCATGGGTTAAAGCTGTAGTTGGAATTGCTTATTCTGTGTTTGTTTCATAAATTAGAATGGCTGCTATTATAAGAAATACCAAATTGAGATGTTACTATGACTACCTCAGACTCCTTGTACTTTATGATTGTTATACGTAACTACAGCTTTTGTTTGTATTTAGGGGAGCCAATTTTCGGTTCTTTTGTTTGTATTTATTGGAGTGAAGGCTTAGCTGAATGGGGTGTTTGAGTTTAGAATTCTCGACCTCAAATGGATTTATCAAATTGAGTTTAGTTTCTTTGTTGCAGCGATAACAGCAAATGCCCATCTGTGGCTCTCATGTTTCAAATTGGTGATGATGCTACCTACCACAGAGTAAGTGTCTTCCTGTATAATGCACTTTACTTGTCTTATTGCAAGTTTATATTCAATTATCTTTTTATTAATCTCAACAAACTCGTTTGGTTTAGATGGGAGGTTGCAAGGATGGATCTGACACTTGTACCAACACGACTTGCAAGGGATTTGAGGTTGATATCATGCATTTCTCAATTGGAAATGCCATTCCAGGACGATTATATGGTGGAAATCCAATAGACAACAGAAATGGAAATGGTGGCGACAGGTTGGGTATTATTTACTTCTTTACCATCAACAAAATTGATTGACAAGGTTTGAGAGTTCATGCTTGCATAACACACTCATTTAACTTAAATCAATCTGTGGTGTATTGGTTTGTTTGAACAGTTTTGGCCATTTGGTTGATCTGTATGCGTGGAATCCACACTGTAGATATCTTGATGGCACTGGTCCTTCAGGTACTTCTGTGATTTATGTTAGTGTCAGTTAATGGAAAATGAAACTTGTTGACATCATATGAAACAGATGGAACTAGCTTTAAGAGTGCAGAATAAAGTAGTGCATAACGCACTAAATAAAGTTTCAAAAAGGGTGCCATGAGAGGTTCATAATATTGATGATATGCTCCCACAAAGTCAAAGCTTTTCTTTGAATTGTCAATTTCAAACTTTTGTGGACATTCATGCTCAATGGGATAAACTTTTGTTGATATGTTAATCACTAAATGGCTAGATTGTACTTTTATCTAAATTGTTAGACATCTGCGTTGACATTTCCATTTCTTTAGAATGTTCTACTATTTTTGTGTTGGTAACTTATCTGTATTATTATTCATACTAGACTAACTTCAAATCACTTTAACTCCCATTTATTTTGTGAAGTAGTTATCGTTTCACCTCCCTAGGTCTTTTCCGTTCTTTTTTTTCCCTTTTTCCATTTTTAATTGAAATCCTTAAATTGCAACCCTTGACTCTCATCGCTGATGCTTGATCCTGATACTGATACTAAATGTGCTGATTCAGGCTGTTATGATACCCTGTGGTTTATTTATGACATCTTAAGTATCAAATTGTTATAATTTCCAAGTTAGCTTAGTTACTGGTTTCCTCCTGCCTATTTTTCCCTCACAATTCACAGTTCAAATTTAAATCGACCGATCCCTAATGATACTTGAACATTTGACAACACTTATTGCAGTCAGGACCAATGTGCAAAAAGAAAGGCTACTTAACATGACATTGATTCTAGAATCTGGAATTCCTGCAGTTGTGGCACAAGGACTTCCCCCAAATTTTGACCCCTATAGGGAGGATATGGCATGTTTCTCACGCCTGTTGAAAGTATAGGTGCTAGGATGAACGAAAGCATTGTAGACTTTTTATGAGTAGACTTCTGTTATATCTTTTTCTTGGTGGTGGTTAACTGTTCATGGTAGTTTCTTGTTTGACACTTCAAATGCATTCATTTAACATGTAAGATGTTCTTCCTTGATGAGTATACTTGAGTTTGAAAAAGTTATATAATATGGCTATTTCAGTTCAACTTCCTCTGCTTGTGGTTGTGTTTATGAATTTAGTCTTCTTATAGGGGAGATACAGTAATTAACGATCAGGCTGTTGACAGTTGTTTTTCCCATTTTAGGCAATGACTCAACTGCACTGAATGACTGGAAAGGGGCCTGGTGGCACAGCAGCTTTACTGTTCACTCAGGTAGTGTCTCTTTGTTTTTTCTTTCAATTATGTAATTATTCACCAATGTTTCTATGTGGGCATAGTGTACAATTGAATCCAATTCAAATACATAGCATGACCTGATGTGGAACATAAAAAGACAAGAAAATTTAGGACCATGATTTATGTTGCCATGGATGAGAAACTTATGTGACACTTGTAAGAGAACCAAGGGATAAACAAACAGTTCATGTATATTACATAAGAACATGCAAGAGTGACTTATCCATGATATATACACTACAAATGATAAATGTGCTTTTAATTTCTTATCTTATAGAAGTGTTCGTCTAATCTATGGCCAGTGTAGTCTTTTTGAAGTAGAAGTGAAACAAGGAATGAAAGAGAAGAATAATGAACTTTTTGCAACTTATGAACCTTTTATCAAAATTATTTCAAGCAGTTTTTGGTAGCTTCTTGTCTGTGTTTTCAAGTGTTGGATTATGATCTATTTCACTGCTAGATTTTTCTTCTCTGTTTCCTTTCAAATATGGTTTCTATTTTGTGCTCAGGTTTTGTGAAGGCAGACAGTCCTTATTCATCAGCTGGTAAGGCGGGCACATATTCCTTTGAGTTCTCCAGGCCATTAAGAACCATGGATCGACTTCAGCAGGTTAGACACTTAACCTGTCATCCAGATTTTGGCTGCTAGATGTCTAGCTTGATTGTTTTACATGTTGTCTTATAATGCTATAAGAATCCTTGTCCAAGTCTGAGATTGCTTGTTTGCACTGATACAAATACTATAAATATTAATAGGGTGAATATTTAGCAAGCCTTCTAATAAGTCCTTGTTTATTCTTAACCCAGATCACAAGATTTTGTAAATTTTACATGTGAATATCTGTAGTTCAATCATAAAATATTGAAAAATTTGGTGGAGCTTATTCTGCTCCTTATATACTGCAACAGTCTTGCTCTTTATGTACTGCTATAGCCTACACTGGATTTAAGAGACACGACTGTCTAACACTTCAAATTGAGGACTCTCTTGGACTATTCTTTATGCATTATGTTGGGGAATGTTTCCTGGATGGGTCTAATGAGTTCTATGTCTGATTCTCCAATTATGTAGGATGCACAGTTTACGATAGGGTTACCTGGCAAGATGTCTGCTGCATTTTGGTATCCTGTTGATGGGATCCCGTGGCATGGCCCTGGACACTATTCTATTAGCTGTGATTGGATACCATTAGACATCCATCCAGCCAGGTCCATGCTAGCCAAGCTATCATCCCACGGTTCACAAGACATTGCCAGTGCTTTCTCCCTTCTTTTTTCGGTAGGAGCACTATGCCTTTCCGCATTTGCGGCTTTCATAGTTGCTAGATCCAGGAATGCAAATGCCCAATATGGCCGCGTGGACGCGAGGGAGATGGTCTCTAGGATACCACAAGATTGTACTGTCAGTTGAAGGTTGTACTAGTCAGTTTTGTACTTTGATTACTTTCTTGTCATTACATTTCTTTGTTGCAACTAGCTTTGTTGTTTATCGTACTTGAGTACATATGAGATCCCAAAAGTTGGAAAGTAACCCAGTAAGTGGTACCCCATTCATGCCACTTATTTAATTATAGTTTTAACCTCTGTTTTGAAAACCGTATTTAATTATAGTTTTAACCTCTGTTTTGAAAACCGGATCGGATCGGCCGGTCCGACCGGTGACCGGTCGGCTATCCGGTCCGGTTTACCCTTAAAAACCAGTTCTTAATTGAACCAGTGAGAATCGGTCAATTGAAAGATCCGACCGGTCCGGTTTGACCGATCCGATCATTGGTTCAATAAAATTTTTATTTTTTTATTTTTTGTTTTATTTTTTGGTATATTTTTGTATTTTTTAATATTTTTAATATTATATAAAATTAAATATAATTATTACATAATTATGATTAGTGACCAGTAAGGCTTCCAGTTTGATGACCGGTCCGATTTTCAAAACAGAGATTTTAACATGTTAGCTTTGACTTTAATCAACGGTGTTTTTACTTTTTAGAGAGACTAGGGTGCACAACTATGTCACGGTTCCACCAGATTCGAAAAAGTAGTAGAGACCAACTTTGTATAATTGTACTTGCCCCCCCTATCGTCAAAATTTTAAAAGTAAAGAGTCTAAATCTTCCTTAATTTCACTAATTCTATAAAAAAAAATTAGTAATTTTGAATTATTTTAATAAATATATTATTAAATTAGAACAAATCATGTTACATGCTATGATGTGTTTTTTTTTTTTTTTTGACATAACTATGATGTGTTCTTTAGATGAACTTTAAAAACAACAAAATTATAATAAAAGAGTGCCGTGTTTACTCAATTTTTAATAATTCAAATACTCTTTAAAGTTATAATTTTGCCTACAGCAAGAAAAAAAGGAATTCGTATTTAACTATACTTAAATAAAAATATAGTCAAAACATAACTATTACACTTTTATGTAACAAAAATTATAAAATAGTTAAATTTTGAAATTAATGTAAAAAGATAATGACAGTTATTACTTTAATAAAAACATAATTAAATTTAAATAAAAATTAATATCAATAAGATAATTACATATTGAATTACTATCCTCTCTCACATTGGAGATTGGAGATAACTACAAAGAAAATATAATTTTGCATAGATCTAAATATTAAATTTCTTGAATATTAATAACGTTAACTACTGTTTTACACTAACTTAATATATTTAAGATAAGTTTAATATATAATTAAAACAAATAAAGGTATAAGATGGACTTAAAATGGTACCTTTTTAAAATTTTATTATAGATCTACTAGAAATCGTAACTTATTAATACTTAAATATTTGAAGTTCTGGATATTATTCTTAGGAAACCAAACCGCAACCAAAAAAGATTTTACAATTTCCAATCGAATTCTAATAATTAAACAACTTGAAAAAACTTAACTCGAATTATGAAATATGAAATTGTACCTAATTTTGATATTCTTATTGTGATTCTTTCGAAAGCTTTTTGACGTGTCAATGAATTGCTCACGCGTTTAGCTTTTAATAGTATCCACAAAACAATCAAAGACACTCAACTTTTTGATAGGAATTAAGAGTGGTAGCTCTTTATACTTATTCCTATTTATTATAAAAAATAATAAAGTTTTTAATTTATATTAAAATTAAATGCATAAATTATAATTAAAGTCAAACTGTAATTATAATTAATTTAATTTTAATAAAATCAAATATCTTATATTTGATTCCTAAAGTTCCTTAAATTTTATAATTACGTCCAACTTAATTGAATTTGATTTTTCTCTTTCAAACTGCTATTTATATGTGATTCATTAGGTTCCTAATATATTGACAATGATATAAATTGTGATTTTAATTTATAATTAAAATTAGATAAATTAAAATTTATGTTTAATTTTTAAATTAAACAATTTATAATTATAGATTAACATTGACGTCTAACAATATGTCATGATTACTTAAATATCATGAATGTTAAAGTAGTTTAACTTAATATGCCCAATTATGATGTATAATTTAATCATTTTGTCTTCTAATGTTTCAATTGGAAAGAGTATAGACATTAAATATAGCATCCATTCTTTTGAATCAAATCTTCTTAATTAATAATTGATTAATAATTGATATTTGAAACCACCTTTTTAAATATCATTTCACTTTGAAAAAAGAATTCCTTAAATCACTAATAATCAAGACCAATAGAATATTCTCTTTAATTATTTTAGATTAACGAATTCTTTATTGACTTAAGTATCTCCGTATGGTTCATGGTGCATCAAAGTATTATCGAATGAATTAACCTAAATATGTCAAATCATAAGTAACATTAAAATACAATAATTCTAATGAGAGATACTTTGTTAATCTTAAGTTTAAAAATCAATTATACAACTATCATTATAAAGAAATCCGCAGACACATAATTAATATTCATTTAAGATCTTCATAATCAGGTCAATTCAGTGAACTTATTCTCTAGTAAAAGCCCACACATTAGTTAAATATCTCTATATTTTAATTTATGATATTAATTACTTTTTCATGAAAAATATAATATATACTAGTTTTATCATTTTATCAATATCTTGTCTTAAAGAAATTACAACTAAGAACAAGTTGTGAATTAATATATAAATGCAAATAATACCATAATTATGATTTCATCATAATTTCAATTACGCAATAATTATTTTAAAGAGTCTACCTTTAATATTAAAACATCAAATATAATTAATATAATATATAAAGATAAATAGCAATTTTATTAATTAAATAATAATATCATATAAAAATTGTAACGATTGCATTTAATTTTATTTACAATTCATACCCCAAAGCATGCAATGGAACTAAGAAACGAAAATTTGTCTTCTTCCCAATTTACCCTTGTTTCTTGTCCCTTATTTCTCCCATGCGACTCCCTTTAGTTCTAAAAGAAAGTAAGGGGGAAAAAAAAAGAAAGAAGAGCCTGTTTTTCTTTAAAGAAAACCCAAAACCCTACCAGAAGTTGAAAAACCTTCTTCTCCTCGTCTATCTGTAATGTGATGCCAAATTTAGAGTGAATATTTTCTAGTAACTTAAGAATGGTCGCTGATGGAGCCAAAAAATCCCAAACTTCGTCGATTCCGCCTCGAAAAATCAACGTCCAGAAATTCGCAGAGTCGCGGGCTCCAGAACTCGAAGCACTTCACTCAATTGTATCTCACCGGCTAAACAATGATTTCAGGTCTCGAAGAAACAAGAGAAGAAGAACCACTTCATTCGAGAGTCAAGCTGCGAGGAAGAGACACAGAAAAAAGCAAAGGACCACCGATCAATGCAATGCTCAGGCTTTCGAGACGAACCCAGAAAAGCTTCCTCGTCGCATTCGTCGAAGATTTGAACTTCGAAAGAATCCTGCAACTGGGTTCTGTACTTCAGGTGATGGGACTAAGAGATTGAGAACACATGTTTGGCATGCTAAACGGTTTACAATGACCAAGTCGTGGGGTTTCCATCTGCCTCTAGGCTTACACGGCAGGTAATGTTTTCCTTAACCTGTTTTCTTGATTATATAGACGTGTGGTTTCATATCCCAATGGAGCACCAACCAAGTGAATGCAATTCTTTTTCTTTTCTAAAATAATATGTTTATCTTCTTTTTGTTGATGATTGTAACTTTCTTGTTGCAGGGGTAGGGGATCTCGGGCTCTATTGAAGTGGTTCAGAGAGGGAGTGCTCGTGCACGATGCTAGCTATCACATTGCAGTCCAATTGGAAGGCCCAGAGGCATGCATAATCTGTACTTAGTTTTTTCTGTCCCCGTGAATTTGTCATAACTGTTTACTAAAAGTGAGATGTTGAAAGCTGTGTCTGAGTAGATTGGCTGTGTCCATTAGTAATGCAGACGTAACATTCATAAGCTAAGTGGTTTATAATTTCCTGGATTTGTATTCTAAATTACTTATTGTGATACTGTACTTAGGATTCATTGTTGTCAGTACTAAGGATGGTACTGGTGCCTCCTCCTTTGGCTGAATCTTTGGATGCTAACACTTCTGTTCTATCTGGTGCTACATATGCAAATTCCATGGTAGGTTATCCATTATGTTGTCCTCCATTTTCACTTTTGGTGAAGTAGGATATTTCAAGAAACTAGACATATGAAGTTCTTCTTTTTCCAGCTTCATTATGTTGGGGCACCAACTTCTCAATCAATAGCTCCCGTGGTCTATCTGTGGCGACCACCTCATATTCACAACAGAGGAACTGATGGTGATGAATGTAATTTTGAAGCATGCAATGAGGCACAAAGTTGTGAATCATGCTTAACTTGCAGCCAGGTCTGGGTGTGGATACATGTTTCAGCTTTTGATGAGGGATATGATTCTCTGAAGTTAGCTTGTCAGAAGCAGGTCTGTAATTTTTTGTTCTTTTACATTTTTTGAGTCGTACCTCTCTTTTTCGATCTTTTTTTGTCTGGAGGCAGAAACATTGCCTGTCCTAATACCAATGTTCTGATAAAGTTATTTTCCTTGGACCCACAACTTTTTTTATTTAGAAAGTTCAATTTACTGAATGACTGTTAAGCTGTGATGGGAACTTCATATTATAATTATATGGACTTTAATAAGAATACATGCCCCTTTTCCATCGTCCAGTTGAATGAAACTGGTGCTACAGCCAGGTGTTTCTCACTTGAGGGTCAACTTGCAAAATTTGAAGTAATGGGGTCTAAAGCATTTCAAGTTCTTCAAAAGACACTGCATCCTATTTCTTGGTGAGCCACATATAGGTACATCTACATAAAATTTTGACTAGAAGAAACAGTTAATATTTGCTTAGAATTCTCACTGGTTGCAGTAGTGCAGACAATTCACTGCAGTTGAATCATGAATCTCACATGAAGAAGTTTGCTGCGCTTGAAGATGAAGAGAGCATTTCTTCATGCTCTGTGTTATCTCTTACTGTCAAGGATCCTCGTATGCTGCCTGTAAAGAGTATTGCAAATATGTTATCTTCTCCTACTTGTTTAATAAATGATTTGCCACAAGATGAAGCTAAAGAACATGCTAGCTTTCTAGAAGTTCCGGGAAACTATAAAGAGTTACTTTCACTACCATCTTCAATTCCTGATGCAAATGAAGGTCTGGTTGACAACATGTGTTTATGGGATGCTAGTTGCAGATTGAGGGCCCCAGTAGAAGAGAACATTCTTTGCTTAGAAAAGCATCATGCTCGTATGGATTTTATTTTCCTTGATGATCCCAAGGCAACAGTTTCAAAGAATTCTATCGGGTTGCAAAGTTTAAAGTGTTGTCCTATTCTTCTTCTTAAAAACAATATTGGAAAAGGCCGTTCCATGGGGTAATTCCTTTTCCTATTTAAGCTTCAGTGTGCTATAACTTTAAGTGCATTTGCTTATGGCTTTTCCTGTCTTAGCTAAAAATATTTGACTTTTGTAGCCATTCATGCTTGACTTCTTTTGTTCTTTTAGATGGTCTATTATACTCCCTATAAGCTGGGCCAGGGTCTTCTGGATTTCATTTATCTCAAAAGGAGCTCATGCCATAGGTTTGAGAGAGAAGCGATGGGTTGCTTGTGAAGTATGCATATCTGACAAACTACGTTTATTTGATTGTGTTGTTAGAGCATGCAGGTTAATTTTCTATCTTTTGCAGGTTGGGCTGCCATATTTTCCTTCGGATTTTCCTGACTGTAGTGCATACTCTTCTTTCAAGGCAACTGAAGAAGCTGCTGTTAACCAAAAAGCAGAACGAACGCCTCCTGCTGTGAGACCTTTCAAAATTCCTATTCAACCCCCATGGAATTGCATTTATGTTACCCTTGGCAAAGATATGGTTTACAAAAATTCATTACCCAATACAAATTGTGGTGGTTGTGACACGAAATCTTTCAGCAGTCAAGGCAACTCATTTGATGGAATGGTGGCAAGGACATCAACTGCAGTTACTAAATTTTTGAGTGAAATCCATTTTGACAGATTGCTTTTATTTCCTAAAGTTCCAAGTGCACAGGCTAACCTTTTAGAGCTCGTGAAGGGTGAAAATAAGATTGAGGATACTAGTAATAAAGTTACTCTTGACCATAAGTTATTTCTCCTTAGAGTTTTCCTCCATGCGTGTAAAGAAGGTGTTTTTGAGGAGGGGGCAGTTGTGTGTGCCCCTTGTATTAGTGATGTATCATTGTGGAATTCAAGGTTTGTTCCCATCTTCTTACCCGTTATCATCTTGATTCTTTGAACATAAAACAAACACTTGTCTATAAACTTACCATAATTTTCTTTCCCTAGTAATTGTTACCTGGTCAAGCATCTTCTTATATACATTTTAGGGACTTTATTTTGGTGACTAATGAAAACTTTAGCAAACTCCACCTAATATTGATTCTGATATCATAGTTATTCTCCTACAGATCAGTTGATTCCGATGGTGGCCTTCAAATTTCTCATTCATCTGTAAGTTCATACTTCAAACATCAACAATCTGGTAATTGGGAACTCCAGCTACCTGAGGACGCTGCTGATAAGCAATCTCATAGATGGCCTATTGGTTTTGTGACAACTGGATTTGTACGAGGGAGGTAAGTTCTGTGGTTGTTCGTTTGCATAGTTTCGTTGGTAACAATGAGATCTGGCTTTGGCATCCAACTCTTAAAATGTGCTACTTACCGACATGCAGCAAGAAGCCAGTGGCACATGCTTTCTGCGAGGCAACTCTATTGGCCCGCCTCAGGGAGGAGCAGTGGAAAGAGATGCCCATGGAACATAGGAGGAAGGAAATATATGTTCTTGTTAGAAACTTGAGGTCTTCTGCATACAGACTTGCTCTTGCCACCATTATCCTGGAACAACAATCAGAAGATGTGGAATTTTTGTGAGATGCCCCAATGGATGGTACGCTTTAAATTTAAGGAGTTTTGACGCAGGTGCAGAGAGAGAGAGGAAGAGATGCTTGTAACATGAGATTGAGAGGTCTCTTAAAATTTTGGAAAATGTTTCATATTTATCATGTCTAATTATATTAAATAGTAAAGTTTCATCACACATTTTTTTTAAAAAAAGAAAAAAATTTCATTGCTAATCAACCTTAGACATCATATAACAACTTACAAGACGCATCACTGTCACAGCATGCATCCCCTTACATGAACCTAAGGGGACTGAATCTGATGTATATTACAACAACGTTTGAATGACAGTAATAGTACATACACCCTTCATTAAGACACCAAGTCCCAGTCAAGATGCACTGTCGGGCTGTAGCTAAAAGATGCATTTTGTGGCCATGAAGAATTTCTCCATTTTATGGGTAAACAAATGTCTTTTTAGAGTCTGATTTCATTCCCACCATATTAAGTAGATGTAACACTTGAAAAGTTGTGTAGAAGGTAATTCTATTACCCTTCAATCTCACGTATGTTTGACCAGCCCAGTTAATTATTTCCTGCCAATCAGTTCTAATACAAAACACATTCGTCAGATGCTATATTTTGGACCAAACTGTGGCTGAGTAATGACAGTTGAAAGAAGAGATGCGGGATAGTCTCCATTGTATCCTTGCCACTTAGAGATAGATCTCTGTATAATCCTAGACAAGAAGCATTATTGAATTGGAGGGTGTTACTCGACATTCAAAGGTATCCTCCCTACTATCCGAATTGTAATAAGGGATTAGCTGCTCCAAGTAGTTGGAACCCTTGAAGTTGTATCTCCACTTGTTACCTTGAATTACATCCTTAACCTTAGACGGAATTTTGATTCTCAGGGAATTGAGCCTCTCACGTATAGTGGACTATGAGTTGTCCAATTATCATATTATATCCAGGTTGAGCTCCCATTCCTTGTATTTGACAGAGAGGTAGATTTGATCCCTCTTTTTAATCATCTAAGTAAAACACTGGGAGTGCTCCCTTTTAGTTTCCAACTGCCAAAAGCTTTGGTCTCTCAAGTAGTCCTCGTTAATCTATCTGATCCATAATGCTTCCTTATCCTTAAATACCCTCTGGATCTTCTTAGAGATTAGAGTCTAATTGGATAGCCTACAATGTAGCTAGCTCCACTTGCCCTTTTTGTTTCCGTACATAAAGGTCCAACTATTTGACTTTAGCTTCTTTGTAATTATTCGCCATGCCTGACAATAATAGTTTTTTTCATACGTCTCTCAATTTCCTTATTCATTCTACTAGGCATAAATAAGCGAGTGCTCCGGTGTGATATATTTCTCAATACTAATTGAATTAGCTAAAGCCTCCTTGCCATTGATAGTGACTTATTATGCCAAGCATTGATCCTCTTTTTAAACATCTTTAAGAGAAGAATATGGTCTTCATATATTTGTTTCCTTGAGGTTATAGGCACCCTAAGGTACTTGAATGACATAACTAGTCCTGTCATATGGCAAAGAGTCCAGATATCCTGAACATTAGATGATAAGTACATCTTGCTCTTATTGGTATTGTCCCTCAGGCTAGATACATCCGAGAATTTTCTTACCCTGCGTATGGTTGCTGTCTCCGGTAGCTGGAGACGGAACGAAACAGAAATTTAGAGACAGAACGGAACAGAAACTAGGGACAGTGAGGTGTTTAGTTAGGGTTGACAGAACAGAGAAAACTGTCTCCGTCTCTGGGATAGAATGTGTTTGATTGCAGGAGACAGAAGACAAATATAATGCAAATGACGAATATGTCCCTGGTTGTTAATATGGTTAGAAAAATGTAATTCATTGATACTTTTACTATGAATGGTTTGTATTATGTTAAAAAATTAACTTAGAATAATAATAACAATTACAAATTAATGACGAATAACAAAAATAATTTTTTTTAATTATAATAATAATAAAAATAATAACAACCAAACATAAATAAGTGAAAAATGTTTAATAATAATAAATTTGAATAATAATAAATACAAATTATATAATAATTTGTAATAATAATAATTAGAC
>JAOSBK010000004.1:6457083-6484278 GCA_027568895.1 Erythroxylum shatona
AAAGGCCTTAGAATTTATTAATAATGTTTTGAATAATCATTCCCAAAATGACGCCAATGGCTATGAGTAAAAATTCACGAGGCCATTCCATGTTTGTCTGCAAAGGGGCTACTGCATTGAGTTGTTCATTTGTTGGTTGTGGGACTGGAGTCGGCATAGAGGAGGAGGGTGCATTGGCGGTGGGGACAATGTCTACATTGCGTTGACCCGGCCTATATGAGCCCATGGCAAAAGCAGCTTGTGCTTCATCCAATGTCCGAAACCCCTTGAATCGAGCATTCGGAAATCCCTCAGTTGCTAATCTCACATCATCCCAATTGGTAAAAATACCAACTTCACGTCCAGCAAACACCACATAAAAATTGTATCGACCCATATTTTAGAACCTGAAAAAGAATCATATTATCATCATCCATACACGCAAAGAGTATGACAAACATTAAATAGTAAGTAAACCAACCAGTGATAAGTCAGATAATTGTTCACATATACATCATTCAAAACAACATATACCCAGTTTCATCACCATGCAAATTGCAAAACTAAAAAGCATGTCATATGTCTGAATCTAAAAGGCCCCTAACATAAGCCTGTTTAAGCTCTGGTGGTAAACCCCAGTAAATACTCATTAATTCAGGATGCCTCCCGAATTTCTGTCCAGCCCTGAGAATTTCCTGAACAGGGAAGCCGAAGCTGACAAGCTCTTCACCGAACTTAGCGCCTTGCATTCCTGCAATGGCGTCCGCAATCACCTTAGCATTCTCTTTGCTAGTTTCAATAGCAGCAGCAAATGATACTGCAAGGCTGTCCAAAGCTTCACTATCCCGCATCCTCCGTTTCCCTTTGTTTTGTTGGTTTCCCGCAGTGTTGCTGGAAGATGCCATGGATCCGAGGACATGGGCTGTAGTAGCCGGAGGAGGAGTTGGTTGGGAGGCTGGTAGATCGGAAGGGTAATCAAAAGTTTGTTCATCCGCAGGGACTTCGAGTTCTGTTTCACCCTCATCACCAATATCAACAGCATCAGCTGCATTCTGAGCCATTCCACCAGTGGCTCTGTCCCGCCCAAAAACAAATTCAAGTCTGGGGTAAAGCGGGAATGGCTTCCCAGGAGTGTAGTACTTGTTCGGGTGGCTCTGGAAAAAACATCAAAAAACGTCAGAACTTTTTACATGCGATATGGGGACAGGTCTAAAAAAATTCAACAATAAGCAAAGAATTACCCTAATCCAATCATCAAGGACTTGCTTGCTATCCACCTCAACACATTGCTTTGACTCATTCCAGCCGAAGCCACTACAGTTTAACATGTCAAACGCCGTTTGATATTTGTCTTTTAATCTTTTCTGCTTATTTTTAACATGTCTCCTATCAATCCCACAGTCAGGAAACTTCTCCACCATCTGACGAGCAAGAGTTTGGAAAGTTCCAGGCTTGAATTGGCCATTATCTGCCCTCTGTCCAGCTATCACAGCCTCCTCCATTAAGGTGACCAATGCATCAGTTTCACTGTCCGTCCAAATCCTTGACATTGCACCTACACCACGCAATGTCATTCGATCCCACAAAGTGCCAAACCATTCAACATATAATTCTCACAAAATATATCAATTGATAGCAACATGCAAATGAAAGAAGACAATCTTGAATTTGCAGTAACATGCTATGAAATATCAAAGTCATCAATAAAAGAAGATATTAAAACAATCCCTCAATTCAGTTACATTACAAAGCGTACCGAAATGAAAACAATCCGTCAATTAAAGTTCATAATTTAATTGTTGCTTCTCCATTCAGCAAACATGTTCCTGGCTAATTCCTCTCTCCATTCACTCCATTCATCACTTGCCTGAACACGATCAACAGTTTCAGGCAAGGAAGCATCTTCCCCAACTGGCATTTCATCCTCGGCTTCAAAAGGAATATGCTCTGCAGGATCTTCTGCCATATGCAACCTAATAAAGTTGTGCAGCAGTGTGCAGGCAAGAATTATGTGCACATGAGTGGTTGGTGAATAAAAAGATGCAGTTCTTAGGATTTTCCATCTTTTTTTAAGTAGCCCAAATGCACGTTCAATTACATTCCTAGCAGAGGAGTGCCTCTTATTATAGAGCTCCTCTCGGTTTCTAGGTGCCCTTCCATCTCTAGCCCACTCTTGAATGTGGTATCTTGTGCCTCTAAAAGGTGCAAGAAATCCAGGACCGTTGGTATAGCCAGCATCGACTAAGTAGTAATTTCCTATACAGCAAATGACACTATTACTATTGTCCACTTTTAGTATAAAACATTGGTGCAAATGTTGGAAGTTGTGTATAATTCAGAGGTTACATACCCCTTGGCACTTGAAGCCCATGGTGCCTCGTTACTGCATCGTGCAAGACCCTGGAATCCGATGCTGAACCCTCCCATCCCGCAAGAACATAAACAAAGTTTAAGTTCTTATCACACACCCCTAACACATTTGTGCATATTCTCCCTTTCCGACCTCTGTATCTGGGTTTATCTGCTTGGGGTACCGTAATATCTATGTATGTCCCATCTAGGGCACCTAGGCAACCCTTCGAACCAAAAAGCATGAAAACAAAGTTATATCCTTAGTTATTTACAATACTGATATAAGATAATTTGTTGTAGCTAAGAAAGGTTACTAACCTTAAACCATTTCCATTTAGGGTCTGTGCATTCATCTGGAATTGGTATGGGCTTGACATACAACAGATGTTGCAGCCTTAGTACGGCCTTCAACACACTATGGAAGGCCCTACTTATTGTTTCTCCCGATCTCATCAACCTAACTTGTAGTACTCTATTAGATTCATTTTGCGCTAATATTCGTAGGAAGATTAACACTTTTTCCTCAATAGGCACATGGCCAGTTTTCGTCAACCCACCATGGGCTTGCAGCATTTCACATAACACATTGAAAGTATGTAAGTCCATCCTTAAATCCCACTGACTATTCCTATCACCCTCATTCAAAATCCTATTTATATTAGCTTGCCTTGTTGGCATTGTCAATGCCCTACTCCCTAATGCATTGTCACTCCTCCTCCGTTTTCTTCTGTATACTGCCAACACTACCAATATTACCACTTTCATTAATTCCAACTGCCCATTCCAAACATCAAGAAAAGTCAATGCCTTTAGAATCGCTTCACGAACCCTTTTATCCATGTTTGTAAATAAATACTAGCTGCAAAGTATTTAGACATTGTTATCAAAACCAAGTCCATGTGTAAGTATAAATACTATCTGCAAAGTATCTATACGTTGTTATCAAAACCAAGTCCATGTGTAAGTGTAAATACTATATGCAAACACACATGTACCTTTGACTCTTACTATATGCAAACACACATGTAAATACTATAGGCAGTAATTTCGTTGTTGGAGAAGAGAATCTGAAGAATTTTTTGAATTCTAAATTGAAACTCAAAGACTTGGGAATGTTCAAGTGTTTCTTGGGCTTGGAAGTGGGAAGAGCTAAAAAGGGAATAGCACCGTGTCTAAGGAAATGCACTCTAGATTTGTTGACATAATAGGGATTTGCATAATCTAAACCAATAACAACTCCTATAGATTAGACATTCACCAAGCCGGATATAAAGTATGCAGTGCAGGTATTATCACAATTCATGGACAAAACTGCATATGATCTATCAACCACATTGACAGCACATTTATGATATTCAAACACAAAGTTAAATTGTCTATATATATATATATGATGCTCTTTTTACTTAATGCATTAGCTACCTTAACTCAAGTCATGCCTGATATTCAATAAGAAAGTGAAATTGTTCCAAAAAAATCAACTTATGAGTCAATGCCTTTTTAGGCCAATTGTAAACACAACATATCAATACATAAAGAGAATGCACATATCAGTGAAGTAAGCAATTATATGTCCTTGGATGAGCAATGTATGTATGTATCATAAGTTAGTAATGAAGAGACTGCATATGGAACTACATAAGAGGGAATGAAATTAGTCCTCATTGAAAACAGCATGCAAACAAATACTGTTTTGAATGAGGGGTAGCATGCCCAGATTTTAGAGATTGGCTTGTTAACAAGTCATTTAAATGACTTAACAAGATTGTGATGTACCTCTATTAGACAAGGAGATAACAATTAATTAGTAAGTAATCAGTAGGGGAAAATTTTATATGGTTATCCCATACCATCTCAAACATTAAGTCATAAGGATGAGTAAAAAATAGCTTCACCAGTAGCTTATTAAAGACAACAAGTTAACTCAAACTAATTTGCTATAGGGATGATTGAGTATATAGATATTCCCATAGCTTGGTACGAGAGAAGAAAAGCAGTGCAGTTTTTAACCCTTAAAATATCATTGTTTACAGAAGACTCTAATACAACTGAATTAGTGTGGGTTTGATACCATGTAATAATTTCAAATCCTATTTTTCTGTGCCCAAATATACATTACAGAATTGTACCATTTTCTCCTAAACAACCATACAAATCATACACTGCTTTGTTAGAGATGCAGTGCAGTGATGAATGAAGATCCAAATCATACACACACTAATTGCACAACCATAATGGGATAATCTTTGTCGATAAGAATGTAGAAGGCTAACAGCAAGTCATATTGTACAAACATCAACATCTTCCAACCAACAATACAAGGGTTTATGTCAATTACAAATCAAGCAGATGATTAAATTGAGAATATATCAAATACCTGCCACAAAAACCGAAGATACTCTTTGGAGATGATTGCAACCTCTCACCGATCAACAACACCAATGAATCCTAAACAAAAACATAATAAGAAACAGGTTAACTTATTGCAAAGGATCCAGTTGCTAATCTGTTGAAGTAATGAAAGAATGACATGTATATAACTCATAACCCTATATAACTCAGCAGTATGGCAGATAACATGTTCAACTTGTGGACTGATAACATGCAACATTTTCTCAGACCATTATATGCATTCATCCAACCAAACTTATTACAAGAACTAACATTCTTCTCACCAATTTTGCATACAACAAAACCCGACCATAGATCAGAATACAAATCAAAACTCCTTCGGTACCCAAACTCCTTCTTCCCCAAAGCAAAAATTTATACAAATTTCACATCCCACACATGAAGAAAATTCAAAAACCCAGTGGGCATGCATTGCTGGATCCGGGAATAATGTGGGTCTCCGGGTCAACCACAAAAAAATGAACCATACAGAGTAAGACAGAAGGTGGCCATAAAATCAAATCCTTAACCGACCCTGGAGAGAGACCAACGTCTTGGGGAAGCAAAGATCCGGAGGGAACGCTGTTGCGAAGAGATCCGAAGAGCAGTCGGGGACAAAGAGTAGCGTGCACGAACCAACACAGACGAACAGTAGTCGGGGAGGAAGAGAGCCAGAGTCGGGGACGAAGAGAGCCGGAGCCGGAGCCGGAGTCGGGGAAGAAGAGCAGTCGGGGATGAAAGAGAGTCGGAGTCGGAGACGGCTGGAGTCGTAGGACAAATAAGTCAAACGCAGAGCGTTTTAGTCGCAGAGACAGGGACAACATGTCCCTATCCTCCCTTTTTAGGAGGGACAGAATTTCGTGTCCCTGTCCTCCGGAGACAGGGGACACAAACCTGGGGACACCAATCAAATGCTCATGGGGGCAGGATTTTTTGGTCCTGTCTACTGTCCCCACTCACGGGGACAGTAACTTAGTGTATCCATTATCACCGCAAGGAAAAATGTCAGCTCTGTTAAATATGATCAAATCATCTGCAAAATTTAGGTGTGTAATTTGCATTGGCTGCATTTAGGATGATAAACAAATTTGGAGTTATTTGAAATGTTGACTTGAAGCATTCTTGTGAAGAATTTAATGGCTAAAGTGAATAAATAGGGGGACACTTGAAAATCTTAAAAGGGGATCCGTTCACCAATAGATTGAATGAGGTAGTGATTAGATATGCTCTTATCTAGTCAATAAACAGGGAAGGGAGCTCAAAAATTCATAGACTGTGAAGAAATTCCATTGACTGAGTCATATTCTTGGAAGAAGTCTATCTTAACTGGATAACCATTGATGGCTATCCTTGATTTGCAATTTTTTATTAATTCCTGAATCATCAGAATATTACGCTTATTAGACATGCCCTTTATAAATTCCCCTTATAAGATATTAATCGCAATTTAGGGACATGCTCTTGGATATGACCTTGTAGACTATTACAGAAATTGGGTGATATTTATTTGGATTGTTTAGGCAAATGTGGGTTTTATTCAACTCCTTTAATATTCTTCTATTTCTAAAGAATTCATGTACTATTTCAGTGACTAATTTACCAGTGATACTCTAAGAGGTTTGAAAGAAATAAGCGTTGAACCCATTCGACCTAAGAGATTTATTTTGATTAAGGCTGAACATGGTCTCCTTAATCTCCTAGTATGTTACTGCTTTGGTTAGTAACTTCCTCGTCTCCTGATAGTAACTAACAACTAATTTTTGTATATGATCTTTGTTTGTAATAAGGTGCCCATCCTCATTTATAAGACAAGCAATTTTGTTCACGTTCCTCTTGGCTAAGATCACATTGAAAGAAGTTGGAGTTAGTATCCCCCTCCCTGAGCCATTCCACCATATCTTTTTTGCCTTAGCAAGGAGGTATGGCTTTGTAGAGCAAGGTTATATTCCTCCAACTTATTCATTTCATATGATATTAGCACATGATTGTTTGGGTTATGGTAACATTCTTCCTGAGACCTTCTTAGGCTCTCCTTGGTAGTTTGGAGAACCATTCTGGTTTTATAAGCACTTGTCTCGTAAAAAGTCTTGAGCATACCCTGGATCGTCTATAATTTTGTTAACAGTTGATAAGCTTTGTAGCCTTTAGCCTCTATATCCCAAACATTTTTTACTAACTCAAGAAAACCCACATTCTCTGTAAGAAAATTGAAAAACTTGAAGGGTGCCTTAAGAAGGGGATTAGGGTTAGGTTTAGCCATTTTCATTATAGAATAACCTGAAAATAGTGGGGCCTTAAACCAGGCTATAGACCCGAGAAAGTGACTTTACTAAAGCTAATTCACCAACACCCGCTTCTTTGTGAACTAAGCTCCAGTTTGTTTATTTGACCATGTATAGAAATTTTTCGAATTTTTAGATTCGTAACCCCTTCCTACTTTTTAGCTACAATTAGGGCTTAAAAGACCATAAGGTTGGTTACTCTCATTAGGTCTAAATTCATGGTATAATCGACCACATTTTCCATAGGAGACTCCATATTTAGCTGCGATTAGGGCTTAAAAGACCATAAGGTTGGCTAAACTCGAGCTTTGATAGTTTAGGGATTTCAGTGGTTTTGTAACAAGGATTTTGATGGTTTTCGATTAATTATGCTAGTTAGCTATAGTTTTCGTAGTTCTAATTTCGTGAAAATTGACTTTTCAAAGCATTACAAGAACATTCAACCAATTTGTCAAAGGATATTATGCTCTTTGCTTTGGATAAGTGTAAATATAAGTTAATTTTTCATGTTCATTTGATTTTTATTTCTTTCTTATGAATCACTTTAATTACCTTTCATCTCTTACATTTGTAAATATTAATTATTGAAAAATTATATGTTAGAAAACAATTCAGTAGTTTTTATATTTTAAAATTTAACAATCCTTAAGTTTTCACTTACAAATATACGAAACTAGTTGAAGCCTAATACATCTATTCTTACATGAGTTGAGATGTCTCAAATTTCAAAATTTTACATGGTTTGATCTATTTTTTAAAAAGTTATAAATTAATATTTTAGCAAAATATTCTCATAATCAATTCATTAATATTTATAATTCTTTGTCGTAATATCTTTTCCAATTTTTTGACGAAATTATGAGCTTAAATTCTATGAGTAGAAACTAATAGAATGGATTATAGAGTTAAACATGAGTTTTTTCAAGATTTAAATTGTAAAAATAACATAAAATATGCCTATTATTTAATTATAAATTAAATATCTTTAACTCTATTGAAACAATCAGGCCAGGTCCACTGGAATTTGAAACCTGGCCCAACGGGAACAGAACTAATATGACAATAAAGATCAATTTATTCTCAGGCTCTTCTATTGTAGTATTGTTAAATTACGAAAAAGAAAAAGAGAACGGTTCAAAATCCTATTCTTCTGGCCTGTTCCACTTGAAATTCAAGTCGAATTTATTGAAATTCAAGTCGAATTTATTGAAATTTCCCGAGTTCGCGTGGAGAAGGTCGATGGCGAGGATTAAACCTCAGGCTTTGTTGCAACAGAGCAAAAAGAAGAAGGCACCGAGTCGAATTAGTCCGGCCACCATCTTTCCTTGCACTTTGATTCTTCTTCTGGCTCTCTTTCTCTTGTATTCTACGTACAAACACTGGTCGATAAGGTCTGAGTTTTATTTTTTTTTTTCATTTACTGACCTAATCTGTTACGTGCCTTAGATAACATTTTTGTTATTTGCAGTGTTTTATGTATTGCAGAGATTATCGTTTTTTCCTTTTGTGTGTGTGTGCGCGTGGAAAAGTTGCTTGTAACTATTAATTATTTGGACAAGTCCGAGTGGTAGTAGGAGATCAATTTTTAGGTTGGAGATTTTAATTAAATGCAAGAATGATGATGTTAGTAATCTTTGATAAGTTGTTTGTTGCCATTTTAAGACGTATCTGTTTATCTCGTATTTAGGTCAAGAATCCAGGCTCAGAAGGGTGAATCAGGTTACGAGGTACTGTTGTTCTTCTCTATGTCTTTTCTGAAAACCTAAATTTTTCTTCATTTTTATTTTCTTTTTTCACGTTTCAAGTTTCCAACCTATGGCTGGTATAATGTTTCAACTGGTGCTATTAATGGTGTTTCAAGGTTCATTTCTTTTGTGAGATTGTGTTTCATGGATCTGTTTCTTTATGCGCTGTAGGTTGATCAGGCTTTCGTGGATTCAAAGAAAGCAGACTTCCCTGGATATGCTGTATGTTCCTTTTGTGATCAGACATTGTAATTTTGCTGGTTCTCTGTTTAAGTCGCCTATCACTTTTCTTCATGATTCTAGGTTTGGTTAAGATCTTATTAAGGAGAATTCACCTAATATTCTGAGGTATTATGGTCTTAAATGCTTTTGTCCTCAAAAGCAAATAAATCAGAAGCACCTGTTTCTATTTACCAAGAAGAATATCTCGGTCATTAAAGTATGCTAACATCCCAGCAAGTAGAAAAGAAATGAATTGCGCTACAGTCTTTGTTGGATGGTCAATTATTTAGGTCACCGATAACCATTGCATTATTAGTGGGATACCGATACCCAGTTAGAGTTGAAGCACTTGACACATCACTGATTTTTAAGGAGGGAGAAAGGGGGCAGGCTACATCCATGTACTTGATGAATTTATCCTGTGCCACTCCAATTATGCTTCCACAGCTACTATTTGTTGTCCTCTGTTATGATTTTTCATTAAGTTGTATATGTGATTTAACAGTTTTGCAACCTTGTTTTATTAGATTTTCAGTACATCAAAAGGTTCAATAACTGTGGAACTTTTCAAGGATAGTTCTCCTGGAGTTGTTTACAAGTTCATCAACTTATGGTGAGTACCAGAAGCTCTTTGCTCCATACTAAATCCTTTCATCCTTGGTTGTTTAGAATGCTTTTGGAAGGATATATTTGTTGACTTGGGAATTTGGGCATTAGCTGACGTGACTTAGTTGTATCTCTTGATATAGTTTGTGTGATTGTGCACCTTGCCTGAGACATGGATACTGAAACTCATGTGTTAAGATAAAGAACGAATAGAAGATCTGAAGCTATAACTGAAGAAGGTACATTTGTGCTTGGAGTAATTTTAAGCGAGTGACTTAAAATCATTTATGGAACTCCTTTTTAGTATTAACTTAAAATCATTTATGGAAATCCTTTTTTAGTGCTCATCATCCTCACTTCAGCAGCCAGATCTGTTCTTTATCTATTGATTATCTTACTATAAATATGTATTGCTTACAATTTAGCTTAGCAAATTTGTTCTCTTGCCTCCTACTTCCCTCATTGTATTAAAAGAGCCACGATTAGTTCTTCATTTTGTGATCTGTGATGTTCCTTCTGAAATTTTATCATTTTACTGGCATCAGAGCTGCATAAAGTGTCTTACAACATGTGAATGTTGTGTTTAAGATCACTTAAAACAACTGACATTTTACACATCAAATTGGTCATTACTGCTAAAGTTTATATGTTGATCCCTGCACAAGTTTAAGCTAGCTAATCAATAACATCTTGTGCAAGTAACTTGTTCAGATATCACTCATTTATTTACACATCCATAAGTGCATGTTCCATATATGGGGGTTGACCTCCTTTCTCCTCTCATCACACATTCCTCCTCTTCGCTTCTCTTATCGTACTTGCCTCTTCTTGTTGAGCCCCTTCCTCTGCAGTCCACAAGAGATGAAGTGGTGCCAACATCTCATGGAAGAAAGGACTTGGGATCACTAACTAACAATGGATACTGGTTTTGTAGTCAAAAAGGACACTTCAAGGGGATGCGTTTCCATCGAGTAATAAAGAATTATGTGATTCAAGCAGGCGATGTAAACAATCTTCGTGCAGAAGATTGGACTTTAAGAGGGAAGCAGTCCAGTAAGCTTGATACAAGGTTACTGGCTATAATTATATCCCTCTGCATTTTTCCTTTTAATTACTACTATGCCAATTGTCTCAGTGTCTCCTTGGTAGAACTTAATGTGGATTTTTGGTATTTTTGCTCCAGTTTGAAGCATGAAGCATTTATGCTTGGTACTTCAAAAGCAAAAGATGATGACAAAGGGTTTGAGCTCTTCATTACTACTGCACCAATTCCTGATTTGAGTGAGAAGCTAATAGTTTTTGGACGAGTTGTCAAGGGAGAAGATGTTGTTCAGGTGACAAACAATTTCAGTTCTTTCTAGTTGAAGTGAGATACCTTTGGGATATTCTCACCTTTTCTATTTTAGTTGTTTTTATATCCTCTATGGTTTTAATTAACACCACAATGTGGACGTTGACACACAACTTAGATGTAATGACCTCCGTGATGAATGCATTTGTTACAGATGGGGCCTTTGTCTTGTATCAACAATAGGAGTGTGATTTGTGTTATAACCTATTTGAGAGAGTGATGAAAACTAAAAGTGTGGGTTACTTTTGGATATTGATATATATCACATTGTGTTCGACTCTTAGTTGGCGGGATTTCTACTAGGTTGTTATTATTGTTATGCTCAACTCTCTGAGATGTCTCATATCATGGTTGGATACTGATGCTCTTACCAGTCATGTATTTTATTCACTGATAACCATCATACTGAATATTATATCTGTCTTGCAAATGATGTACTTCCACAGGAAATTGAAGAGGTTGATACAGATGAACATTATCGGCCCAAGTCTGCCATTGAGATAGGCAACGTGACGTTGAAGCAGCAAATCTGACAAGTCTTTTGGTTAATGTAAAGCTTTTCTTTGCTGTACTAGTCCTCCATCTTACAACATTTGCACGATGCTATATTCCGGGAAGCTATCATCTCATTAAAGAAAATGCTACTGAAGGAGATTATACATTGGCATGAGTGGTGATTTGAGTGTGATATAGTTTTCTGTTGGGATGATTAAAAAGATGTGATATTGCTGGTTGCCCCGCAGTTAGTGGAGAGCTTGTTCCATCATGGCTGCATTCTCTTTAGTTTTTATTCCTCATAAGTCTCTTCCAACTGCAAAAAAATTGAACCGCTGTAACATAGTGTATTATTTGGAAAACTTGATTATAGGTTTCTTTTCTTTTGAGGACAGTGTTCATCGACTTATGGCGAGTACCAGAAGTTCTTTGCTCCATACTAAATCCTTTCATCCTTGGTGGTTTAGAATGCTTTTTGAAGGATATATTTGTTGACTTTGGGAGTTTGAACATTCGCAAACTTTACTTAGTTGTATCTCTTGATATAGTTAGTGTGATTCTACACCTTGCCTGAGACATGGATACTGAAACTCGTGTGTTAAGATAAAGAACGAATAGAAGATCTGAGGCTGTAACTGACGAAGGTACATTTGTGCTTGGAGTAATTTTGCGCGAGTGACTTCAAATCATTTATGGAACTCCTTTTTAGTATTAACTTAAAATCTTTTATGGAACTCCTTTTTAGTGTTCATTATTCCTTTTTAGTGTTCATTATTCTCACTTCAGCGGCCAGACCTGTTCTTTATCTATTGATTAATCTTAGCATCTTGTTCTGTTATTTGTTAATGTCGAATGGAAAGCAAAAGAAAACAACATAAATCTCTCTTAATTCTCACAGCCCATTGCATTTTAGACGCCTACATAGTGAGGTAGTTGGTGTACTTTTATCCATTAAACAACTGAGTAGTAGACATGGTAAGCAGGTAATGTTGCTGCTCCCATCTTCTTCTTGCTTTTTATTAAGTTCATATGTTTATATATTGTCTATGTAATATATATGTTTAGACATGAATTCATACATGGCTTTTAGGATGTTGAGTATGTTCAAAAAGAATTAATTGGCGAGGAACGAAGTAGGAGAAAATGTTATGAATAAAAATGGAGAACATAAGAGAGAAGAGTCTAGAGGAAGAGAGAAGGCAGAGAACTTTAGAGAGAGGAGAGATAGACAAGTAATTCATTTTCATCTCTGCCTAAAGAAACGGTTACAAGTATTGTTCTACTATCCAACTATGCCAGTACAGCTATATAATCGCTATATTATTTTTATACGTAACAGACCATGTGGTGTTAACGGCTTTTCTTTTTCTTCTTCAAACTCTTTCTTTTTTCTTAGCGTTCTTAATTCATTAACATTTAGTTTGTCAAATAATCACAAATCTGAGCCAAATTGTATATCGATCATCTAAGCCATGACAGGTATTAGCATCTCCCTAGGTTCCAAAGTCGCATGCTTGGCTCCAGAAATGTTTTAAAGGCGTGTAGGACTATTGAATAGACCCAGATTAGGCATATTCATTATCTACCTGGTAAATGGCTAAGCATATCAGTAAGTTTAATCATAAGACTAAAGCTCCAATACATTTCACATTACAAAAGGCTCATCGTACTCTTTGGCACTCAAGCAGCGATGTATACATCAAATGTGCGTGTCTGCCCTCTGAAAAAAAACACACAAGTTATCATTGAGCAGAGTACAACATTATACACCTAAAATTTCAAGTCAAAAGGAAGCTCAGAATGTTTCCTACTCGACTCTACCTGAGTTGCCACTGAATTAAATGGTTAGGAAGAGTTGTGGCTCTTAGTTAAAGTTGACTTAAAATTCTTGATCAGTTCATGGGATTGGGGATGACTGCTACAGCGCAGTTAATCTCAAGAATGTCATCCTCCAATGTCAGATGTATCCGCATGTTGTCTTCCACTACTGAACCGGAGCCCCATTATAATTTAAGCTTAAAGGCTTGAGCGATAGCAACCTACAGTGGAATTCACCCAACTAGATCATCAACAAGGGAAGTGCTGCTAAACAAGAAAATGCTCTTAACTACTGACAAACAATCCAACTTTGAATGCTGTCCATGACACTTAACTACCAAGTTGGATTAAGCATAAACCACTGAAAATGAAACTATCTTTTAGCTTTATATTATAAGTATGATGAGTCAAATACAAGAAGCAACGTAATGACCTACTAAGGTGTATGACGAGAGTAAGATTACAGCAATCAAAATTTTCTCTTCACAGCATTTGAAGCTAAGGACAGTTAAACTGCATACTTGAAAAACATGGTAAGGTTTTGAAAAAGCTTTCAATTAGATTTTGAATAGATAATTTCATATTGTATTTCAGATTCCTTTTAATTAGTAAATTAATCCAACAGGATAAGCGATCAATATAGAGTTGACTTCGGTAACTAAATGATGGTAAAGTAAAGTAGCAGATAATTGACTGACATAAACTAACTGATTGAGAAAAGGAATCATGTATAGCTGAAGACATCTTCAACAGAAAAGGTTTCTAAATGTTGAAAAGTCACTAGACATGCATTTTACAAATTACAAAGAAGATGGAATTCCAATGAGAACGTTTCACCTTAGAACTTTAGAATAAGCGTATACTCTCATTTAACATTCTAAGCAGGTTCTCTGTTCTCTTGGTTTCAGTACTGGATCTACAATTCCCCGCATCAATCTCACCTCTAAGGACCTCAAATTAGTGTCAAGTGATGAAATTATCATTTCTTCTCAAGTAAATACCATGGACTTGTGTTTCTTGTCTACCTTATGTTTTATGAATAGAAGATAGCATCCAAGTAGCCATGATTTTTAAATAGTTGCAAACAAACATGTGTAGAATTACAGATATGACATTGTGAACTTGGAGAAATACATACTATGTCTTTATTTGTTGTAGCCCTCTTGTTGCATTAAATGTCGATAGCTACGGCCACGAATAATGCGATGCCACAGAAACTGTAGCTTTTTGTGAAAACTCATGTGCATCCGCTCCTGGACAAGCCTGTAACCCAACAACAAGATGTTTTCAGCATCTAGCACTTTCAGCTCCTTTTCAAATTAGAAAGAGAGAGACAGAGATGAACTAACTCACTGATAGAACCTGCAAATCGTTTTCCAACCACAGCAAATGCACACAACAGAAACACAGAAATGGCAACACAGAAAATAGCAGAAAATGGTGTCTGTATTGTTTGATCTCTAAGACCAGAAAATGACAAAGGAAATAGTGCTAGAATTCGAGGTTTTAGCTCCTCCAGCCTTAGGCTCAACTATACGTAAAAATGACAGAACAACAATGCATGATATTCCCCTCATTCCTCCCGTACTGTTTTATTCTACTGTCACTAACTAACTTTCCATTCCTATGACAACTTTGCCCACCCCTTGTCCTAATATGACAAAGCCTACCCATCCAATGCCTTGGTCTTTCTTCTATGGTAAGTGAACCTAATTGGTGGACTCCTATGAGTCGTATCACTCACTTATAACAAATTAGCTTAAACGTAAGAGACTTCAACCATCATACTAAGTAATATTATTATCCAAATAAACAAAGATTGCTTACCATCTAACAAGGCATCTTTCAATACCTCTGGATACTGGGCGAATGAAGGACGGATCCCGTTGAACATAAAGCAAACCGACCTAGGAAATTATGAGGAATCTATAAATCTCAAACATTACAAGTGATATGAGCATTAGATGTCACACCAAGGATCAAGTGAACAATTGAAAGCTGCAAGGCATTCTATGCATTAACAAGAATTAGAGTCAAAGACAAGGAACCACTACTACAGGAGAAAGAAAATTATCTAACTTCAAAGTCTTGTTCTGGCAGTGGATAATTGTCAACAGATTTAGAAACATGATGATCAATTGAAACACAAAGTAAAACATACAACAAGATGTAATATGAACATGGAAAGGCATGCCTTGCAAGGAAATCAAAATACAAAGATACCCCAAAGAAAGAATACCTCTATTAATGCAAGAACACAAGGATCTTCCATGATCTCAAGGCTTACATCAGCGAGATAATTAACCTACATTGCAATGCAAATAAACTTAGAAACACAAAATACAGCTATAAAATACCAGTAGGAACAGCAGCAGGTACTTGAGGACAGTTTATCACACAAATATGCCTCATGCAAGGATAGTCCAAAGTTTTGTATTAGTTACAAGTTACAAGCTGATTTAAAAGATATCATATAGAGAGGTTACCCCAAACTCTGTATTCACAAAAGATTGAACAAAATCCATGAGTTGAAGCTTAGCCCAATTATGGTTCAGATTGAAATCTTCTGTTTTTGGAGGATGTCTCCAAGGTGAACCAAAATGAAATCTTTCTTTTGGAAATTTTCCATTTCGAGCGTCATCAGCAAACTTCTGTAGTTGAGCTAGTGCGTTATCCATTGCAGGATTCACAACATTAATCTAAAGCATTGAAAAAGTGAAACTTATTAATCTCATAAATGAAGAAAAACAAAGATTTTGTATCAACGCATGGCTTAATTAAACACAGTGTTACTAACAGGACCAATAAAACAGGTGACCATGAAAATGTCAATATTAAATCACTATTATTTAGATCTATAGAAAGTAAACTTGTTACTGAAGCACGTATAGTGATATTCTTTTCCCTCTGGCCAAGTTAGCACTGATTTACATCCTTCATTTAACAACAGTTAATACATGTAACCCAAGAGTGGTATAAATTACGTAACATTTGTTAAATTTGAAATATTAGTATTATACACAGTAACATCAAATGAAAGAATATAACAATTGGGCATGCTTAACAATAACCTACTGTTCATAGCCCATACATTTGAAAATGAATTGATAAAAAATATTATACAAAGGATTAGGTAAAGAGCACAATTTCTTTTGTTGAACCTTCGACGCACAAAAATCAAATAAATGGCAAAATTGACAACTATCATGGATTGTAGATAGAAAATCAGACTACAAGGACACCAGAGAGTAACATTAGGAATGTACCTGCAAGTATGCTAAATATGCATCTACAATGTCCTCAAATGTGTTAGACTTGTCTTCCAGCATCCTACATTATACAATGGGAAAAAAGACATAATTTTCCATTATTAGTATGGAACTGATTGAATTTCATACTTCCAATGAATGGCAACCAGTATTCCACGTTACAGATATTTCCACAAAAGCTATGCAAGTGAGGTTATGTGTGAAGGCTGATTGAATGTGAATATACTAAAGAGAAAACTAAAGAAAAATCAATCAAAAATCTAAAATTCTTGCAAACATGCACATTGAATATGAATATGCTTTTGCACATGTACATATGAAGGAAACATTAAATCTCATCATTGGTCTGCATGGACCCAAAGAAATTCGTATCCTGGGTATGAAAGAAGAAAGAAGTCAATTTCTAAATGCATACTCTCTGCTATCATTAGTCTAAATATATTCCACAAAGTACACCATATTAAAAAGTAAAGGTCTTACTTCTGGTAATAGTTGCCTTGTTTTAGTGCATAAAGCTCAAAAAGATGACGAGGGTTTGTTCCAAGAACCTCGACAACTACTGTCCACTGCAAATTCGACATGGATAAACATACTTTCATTGCCAGCAAAAGTTTAGAAAGAGATGCTGAAAAAAAGTTTCTTACTTCTGAATAATCGAAGTAATTGTCAACCATATGCATTTTAGCTTCTTCAGGAGTCCAGCCAAAATTCTGTAGATGAAGATATTTCAATGAGGAATGAGCACCCAATTCACCAATACATGCAAGTAGATAACAAGCCTTCACCCTTGAACTAAAAATAGAAACTACCGAACCATAAAATATCATCAGAACTAAATAATATGTTTGTACACAAAAACGCATCAAGTTCCTATAGAAGAAAACATACATGCATGCTATAACCACGACAGAATGAAAAAGGATTTATTTGTCACAAAGTACTTAAAATGTGATTATACAGTAAGAGCAACTTCCAGTAGTTTAGCCAAACAATGTCTTCTGACTGGGATGAAAATACTGAAAAGGAAGTCCAAGGAGCAAAGCAATAACTGAAACTTTGCTGTTACTCATTTCCAAAATGGAATTGATTTCCTGAATTCAACAGGTATTCAACATTAACAGAATTCTGTAAGACTCGGGGGAAGAAAGAAAGTGCAAGCACATACATGTTTACATAAAGTAGAAGCAACATGGATGCTAATGGTAGTAGTTGTAGAAATTTGAATTTAGGTACCTCCCGAGAAATGAATATGTTCGGATATCCAAAATCTGCAAATGCCTGGTATGAATAGTAGCTGTAACAATAGAGGGAGAAGGAAATAAAATCTTATGAACATATGTTGTATGAAGCAACAAGCTTAAAACTTTTCACTAACACGTAAATAAGCATGACAAGATTTGCTAGTGCAGAATGGCCATGTAAACCGACTACTGTTTATGAATGGACACAACAGAAATTATATAGAACACTAGCGTTTATGTGGATGACAATTTTAACTAAGTTTCAAGATACTGACATGAAGAAGAGGCATGATGAAATTATCATCACAGTGAAACTCAGAGTTATTATGCACATAGGAAAAAGCAACAAACAAAAATTTGGTTGACTTCACACGAAATCAATTAGAACAAAGTCTAACAAAAGGCTTATCAAGCAGCCTAGTACAAGAAGCAATACGCTGTGGAGGAATGGACTTCACCTATCAGATGTTACAAGTATAACAGGCAGGCACCTCTCATTTGCACCCAAAGCAACTATTCTCCACAGCAGATTGTCATGATATATAGATGCAGACACCAATGAGTTGTCAATCAGAGTCGAACTTTTAAGAACTTCAATATTGTTTAGTACCAGCTTTGGCTGTCAGTTAAATGAAAGCAATGTCAAGAGATAAAGCAATGCTCAATTCAATGTACCATCTCACCAAAACGTAAATGCTAATTTTTCAACTCAAGCACCTGAAATAAATCAGTCTCGGCAGCTTGTGATAGTAATTCAAGCAACAAGCAAGGCCAATCAGTACACGAATTTGCTAACGACCTCGAAAACCCCCCAGTTCTATTCAAATAAGCGATGGCATTAGCTCTCCACTGGTGCTGTAATTTTACGACTTCTTTTGCGAGTCTCAATGCAACAATCGCCTCTCTCATATAAGAAGCCTCCTCCATCGACAAGCTCATCCCTTTCTTCTCAAATCCCAGAATCTCATCAATCTCTTTTGCATTTAATCGAGCAGATAGTGCGAAAATTGCTCGGTCCCATAAAACCGAAGTCGAAACTTTAGCAGTAATCGCATTCCGTGGCCACGTCGTAGCGTTGGAATTATTCTGGAGGATTATGCGGCGAAGGGCAGTGTCAAGTCGGTGCCATTTCGTGAGAGTGTTGAATATTTGAGTGGAAGTAATGGTGCCCAGCTGAATTCCCTTCTCGGCCATTGATTCAAGGCAATTTTCGAGCTGGGTTTTGCAATACGTGAGAGTTGGAGGGTCGCAGGTGGACCAAGATCCCCATGGAAACGAGCTGTTATGTAGCGGATGATGGTCTTTGATAGACTGAGCAAAGTCCACGTAGCCAGTGACGTGTGGACCTTTGTTCCAATCATCGAGGAGACCTGCACAAAGACAAAAATCTTAAACGTCAGCGCTCTCTCTCAACAAAGCCGCCTCAGCTTGAGGATTGAGAATAATACGGTCGAGAATGAGGGTTGTTTTGCCGACGCCGCGAGGGCCGTGCAAGATGAGAGGCTGAGGAACACGGTGGTGGTGGGCGTGATTGTTGAGAATTGTTTCAAGCAATGGTCTTGATATTATCTTCCATGGTTTACTCCCCATTTCTCTACTAGAACCCATCCGTTGTGACTATCAACCGACGGATTGTGATGCCAACTTTAGAGTGAATATTTTCTAATAACTTAATAATGGTTGCTGATGGAACCAAAAAAATCCCAAACTTCGTCGACTCCGCCTCGAAAAGTCAATGTCCAGAAATTCGCACAGTCGCTGGCCGAGGACCACCGATCAATGCAGTGGCCTGGCTTTCGAGAAGAACCCTGACATCAATATAATTAGCTCTACCGCTTTGAGTGGGCAGATAACTCCTTAGAACAGGTGATAAATATTGCCGAGAATCTTGTTATTCTTTTTTTTTTACAGTGGAATGGAAACAATCATAAATACATGTGCAATTAAGTTAAAACTGATTATTGATATAATGACGTGAGAATTTTAAAAGAATGGATTGTAATGATTTATAATATAATGAAATATAAATAGATGTAATATTAAAATTTTATTATTTAGGAAGAATGAAAGAGTTCATAATATAATATAGTAAAATATCGTTTGAATGAAGGGTTTATAATATAATATATTGTAAATTTGTTTATCATTTTACATTATATTCTAAGCCTCTTAAATTGGAAATTTTTTATTTTTATTTCTTAGGATAGAATGAGATGTAATATGGAACCCTCCTCTTCTATCTCATTCCATTATATTATATTATAAACTCTTATCTCAATCGATAGAATAATATTATGTTCTATTTCATCCCATTAATAAATCATCAACCAAACATAACATAAGCCTATTAGTTAGGCCACTAAGCAACAATCAATTTAAAGGAAATTATGGACTAATGCAAAGAAAACATGTTTTGTAGATGGTACACTTGGGTCTGGGATTCCTTGTATCAGTAGAGACCCAAATTGTATCAACAAGGCCTAAGTTGCCATCTGTCGAATTGGGGAACTAGTGGGGATGAGACTTGGCAATAGCGAATTTGTCTTCCCAAGTCGCCTAATTGATATTGTAGCAGTCCCACTGTGCTAAAACTTGAGCCCCTTCCCTTCCCTTTACCCAAATTATGTGCTCATCCAAAATAGCAATTGGCTTGATGATCAAAGTGCCACCATCGTTGGACTGAGGCAGAGAAACCACCTCCTTTGTAGGAGATCCAAGGCAGCGACAAAAGAGAGAAATATGGAACACCGAATGGATTCAAGAGCTCGTTGGTAGATCCAATTCATAAGTGACCTGCCCAATGCATCTTGTTATATGATACGGTCCAAAATACCTTTGAAACATCTTCTAATTTTGCTATAGTTCATCAAAATTTGACGGTATGGTCAGAGTTTAACATAAACTAGATCACCAATTTCGAAGTCTCTGTCTAATCGATGTTTATTGGTGTTGGATCCCGTTTTCGGAGCCCAACATCGGACATGGGATCATGAAGGCTGGGTGTGAAGGAAGACTGATAATTTGGAAATTTAAAAGAGAAATCCCTTCGGAAGCATAGGCGGGCTTTGCCACGACGAACTATGGTTTCGCTGCGGCGAACATATGTGAGGGACTTCAATGACCCTTCGAATCAATTTTGTCATGGCGAACATATATAACTTCACCGCGGCGAAGTCGCCACTAGAAAAACATGATTTCCATATGGAGAATTACGCCGCGGAGAACTCTTAGCTTTGTCGTGACGAAAACCCCTTTTTGTAGAACCCATAACCCAAAACTACCTATCTTACTAAATGTCAACTTAAAAACCTTTCAACCACCCTCATCAATTTAACTTAAAGACCAAAAACACAATAAACATAAACATAAACACAGCTACTTCCTAAAACCTTAATCTCATTTCTAAAATAAAATATATTGCGAAAATAAGAAAATCATAGACATCCCAAATATATTTCATTTATAACGAAAGACAAAAGTCTTACAAAGCTTTAATTGTATTTTAAGCTATAATACATCAGTTGAGTTCAAGAACCAAAAATATAAAATACATTTGAACTAGCAAAACTTGAAATGCGGCTAAAGCCTTGAATTCCTAAAAATCTAACTTAAAAATACAAAAGTATGCCAATATGGAGTGATGTCATAACTCTTGACCTACTCGATCTCTTGCTCATCACCTGAATAAGGGGAGGAGAATGGGGGTGAGCTTAAAGCTAGTGGGTAACAGATTTATAATCGAGAAACAAGCAAAAACTATTTTAAAAACTCATTGCCATTATATATTTTGGAAACCATAGTAATTTTGCGTAAAAATCACCAAACACTTATTTCTCAAAATTCTTCATTTATCAAATAATTCATGAGCAATTATAAATCATGTATGCATCAAAGTTGCCAACATATCATGAGCACATAAGCATGTCAAAATGATTTGGGTAGATCTATGAACATGATGAACTACACATTTCTACATAATGGTCCTGTGTAGTCGTAAAACTTGACGTACTATTGCAATCCCACATAGTGGTCTTGCGTAGACGTAAACATGAGGGAGTCCATAGAGCTCCGTGCCACTAATGGATAGGCGAGAGAAGCCTTTTCTTGGTCAACGTGTACGTGATATTCTTGAATGGATTACACCAAACCCACATAACATGTAATTCATGACTTGAAAACAGTTTGCTCATATGGCACATTTTGGAAACTTGTTTTTCATGCACATGAGATATTTCAAAAACCACTTTTGAAAACCTGATTTCATAAACTTGAATCATTTCAAAAAGAATCATTTTCAAATTTTTTTCAAAAAATCATCAACACAATTCATATAGCAAACATATAACAATTTCACAATCCAATCAAGAAGCAAATAAATGTAACATTTATGATGCAATTGAAACCATTAAGCTTCCTTAATTCAAAGAAAACAATGAGTGTCTTATTTACTCTATTATAAACATGTACCCACCTTGAGTTCCTTGCTTATAAACTCGCTTAGGGATGTTTGTCCTCTTGCCTGTCTTGTCTCACTTGATTTCCTTAAGCAATAACCAAAATTTCATTCAATTTGGTTTAGAAATCGGAAAGTCATACCTCAACAATTTGGACGATTTCTTATGCTGAAACAAAAAAATCTATACTTGACTTCCATACCGAAATTGAAACTCTTAGAGACTGAATTTAGACTCAATTCCTTCATACAATTTGTAGCCCTATGCCTCTAGTTTACACTAAATAAAAAATCATTCCATTTAGACATCTACATAAAAAGTTATACCCAAAATACCAAAGCATATTCGTGCAGGAAAATTGAGTTCGTTGCAGGGAAATCCAGAAGTTTGCTGCGGCGAACTTGTCCAGAAACATGTTTCGAGAACATGTTTTGCCACTTTTTCCAATTTTTAACTTCCCACCTTTTACATATAACCCATCTTAAACCTAAACCATCATTCTACTTCATTTTCAACTTCATTTCAACCCAATATCATTGACAAACCCATTTATGATCTATCTTAGATAATTAACCCAAAAATGTAAAACATTAACTGATACCATTCATCAATAACTTCCTATCCACATTCAATCTTGTTTTTCACTTCCAACTAATCACTAAATATGCTTCATCTAACAATCAAGAAAGGTTAATGCTTATACTTACTTGTTTTAGCTTCAAATTCTTCAAACTCTTCAAGATCTCCCAAAAACCCTAGCTTTTCTCTTCTTTTCCTCTCTTCCATGATTTCTTCTTCAATTTAAAACAAGACAACAACTTCTTCTTCTTTTTGTACCCTTAATGACTGTACGATGACCATTTTGCCCTTCCATTTAAGCCTTATAATCCTCATCCTTAAGTGACTTGCCAATTTTGCCCTTTAGGTTATACACTCTTAACACCTTAATTTAACCAACCTAAGCAACAAAATCCTACTAACATTGACATGTTAATTACTCCAAAATATTTAATCTATCAAGACCTCCAAAATTTATTCAAATCATGCTTAATAAAATCAATAAACAATTTGGAACCAACAAAAATGATGAAATACATGCATGTATCAGTTTTTAGTGTTTGAATATAAACTTAACTTTGAGTTGTGTTGAGAATGAGTTCAGATGATAGGGAATTGAAATTGAAAACATTCAAAAAATGAAACAAGTGTAGTAAGAATGAAAACACACTAGTGAGAGAAAGTTGTGTGAGGTTTCGATTTTTTATGAACTATCATATAAGCTTGTACTTGATGTGTTTGAAGCTTGTATTAGGTATAGAAATACATAATATATGAACTAGGAATGCAGGAATTGGGAGAAGATATAGCAAAATGGAAGAAGAGAGACACACACTCACCGATGTGCATGAAAAATCTCACGCCTATGACTGCATTTACGTGGGTTATTCTTGAATGTGAAGTACAGTAATTATGTAGGAAAAGAACCGTATGTGAGTTTTTGGATTTTGGTAATTGTGTCAAATCTTGAGTTTTGAGTTTTTTGAGAGTTGTGATGAGCTAAAGTGGAAGTACAAGAATTGGTTTAAGTATTATATGCGTTCACTGAAAAAGATAGAAATGAGAAAATCTGGGAAAAGAAGGAAAGAAGAAGAAGAAAACAGGTTAGTAAAGAAGAAGGAGGTCACGGTTGTGTTTCTACAGGATCGTGACTTCGTTAATAAATATAGTGATTTGCAACATCATTAATGAATGTAGCGAGTTGCGATCATGCAGATGGTTCACCGGTGTATTGTGATCGTGCATGTGAACGATCACGACTTCCTTTTTTTTATCTGAAGGGGTTGTTTTCTGAACATACTTTAATCTTTTTGTTATAATTCCTTCACCTGATGCCCAAATGATCTGATTCTTAAACCGATAGACTTGTAAGATATTGATATTTATCTTAACAAAAAATTAGGACCATATGAATTGGATTGTTTGGATAATTTAAGATGAAAATGTGACTGTACTGAAGTATGATAACTGGGATGATTTTACTGAACATACTTTGGTATTTTACTTATATCTGGATCTATAAATTTCCAATTGGAGTGATTCTTTATTTTAATTAAACTGTAGTCATAAGGATACAAATTGTCTGAAGAGATTGAATTTTAATTCTACGTCTAAGAATTTCAGAATTTGATTGGAATTTGAGATAAGAATTCTGTTGAAGCTTAAGTATAGCATGAGATCTATTGAGTATAAATTTAATTATATAGAACCAAATGGAATGAAATTGGTATCATTAGAAACTTAAGACTTGGGAGAAAAACTTTATAGAAGGAAGTGTTATCAAATTACCTCATCTACCTGATGTGAATATTTGAGCAAAGTGGATCTGAAAGTTGGTTGTGAGATAAATCTAGATTAAGCAATTGAGTATGGTTTCATATGATTGATAATGTGACAAGATTAAGGATAAGAAATCTAGGATTTTGTAATGAACATGCATCATAGACATTTGGAATAAATGAATGTGCATAAATGATTTCATAATCATGTACAATAGTGATATGTGTTTGTATTAAATGTTTTAGAGGAACCTATAGAGTGACCGATTCTAGATATTGCCTCGAGGCAATAAGCAAAAAGGGAGTTTTTGTAAGTAATTTAGATGGTCAATTTTTGTAAGTAATTCAGTAATTAATATTTGATAGTTTTTCTTTGATTGTTTTGTTTGCTATTGATTTGGATCATTGAATGATTTGCAAAGTTGTAAGAATGTGATATGCTCGAATAAAAACATTGATTGATATGTGAATTGAATTTTAGACATTTCTATTTTTAAATATGTTAAGTCCTAGTTGTGGATAAATAGGCATGCCTAGAATGGTGTAGCTGCTTTTGTGACACTTTGGCGTCGAGACTTCGGTCTCCCTCTGTATAAGTCCTATTACCTGCTTTTGTAAATGGATTAACAGTCATCTGATTTTTGTATTCTGAAATATGTTTGATTTTTTTATCTAAACAAAAATATTATGTTCTAATTTTGAAGGGTTCATACCCTGTTTTGATATTTATTTTTGCTTTTTGTACAATATTTTTTTGAGATACATTATGCTTGAATTGTTCATTTCAATAAATTGTTAATGCATACTTCTGTTATATCATGATTTTGTATAATTAGTTGTTAGTTTATGTATAGATTAGTTATTACTCACTAAGTTATATGCTTAGCACGGTGGATTTTTTCCATGTAGGTTCAAAGAGAAGGACTTAAGGCCTGAGACAAGTCAACCGCAATGGCTAATGGAGTTTAAGTTTTTGTTTGGACAAAAATGTAATTTGAGTTTGATTTTTGGCTTTTAATTGAATTTGTATGAAAGTTTGTAATAATCTTATTACAGGTATAGCACCCAACTATTGTAAGACACGTACCTAATATCCTAAGTGATATTTGAGTATGTATCTCGTGAGGATGGCATGCTAGAATAGTCAGTTAGTCAAAAATTTTCAAAACACTACACCTATATGTTAGAAAATCAATAAGCAAATCGAACCCATTTTATTCAAAAACACAGTCAATCGCACTGTTACAATTATTATTCAATTTATTAGTAATTCAATATCCACTTGGGCCCATTTCAAATACAAATACTTATAGTCATAATGTTATTACATTTCAAAATTTTTTAAAAACACATTGTACAACATTTATGAATACACATTTTGATGTAAAATAATGAAATACATATGCAGTCGCAAACTGATCTCGACCTCTATCTCTCACTTGTATGCAGTAGGTATACTCTTGTTTGCCTAATAGGTACTCTTCTTAGCCTAAAAAATATTTACAAATTTTGGGTGAATTTTGCGAACTCAATGAGGTAACCATCATTGATGGTTCACTCAATTCATGCAACACATTAATACACGTAATATGTACATCACATCTTTTCATTTAGCATAATTCATCACATGTCACATTCTCACTTACAAGTAAAGAAATTTTGCATTTCAAACAATCAAACATACTTATTAAAATGTATATGAAATGCTCATGTGACCTTGTTTCCATTCATTACGTTGTTGTGACCGAGTGCCTAAACTGTCCCGTAGCTTTTGTAAATACCAGGCTTATTTATAATTGTCCCTTATCCGTTGAGGATACAAGGCTCATTTTACAAAGTGAGCCTTTGGCTCATGTACACTTTCTAAGCTTTAGGCTCTTTTTCACATTCTAAGCTTTAAGCTCCTTTTCAGTGACGACTCCATTCACAACTGCCTTTATGTTTTATGCATTCATGTAATGGAATGTATCACATTCACGTAATTTCAATCTATCACATGCCTTTGAATTCACATTCTATTTCAACCTAGATGGTTTCTCTAAATTAATTGTTTGCTTTAAAAATATGTTTTGAATGATGATATGAATGCAAATTGATTATGTTGATGTCGGACAATGAAGGTCCGAGATTTGATGCATATATGTGATACTAAAGTGCTATTTGTATGTGAATTGGAAGAAATACGTGACACATGATATGTTTGTTAAATGTTGGACCTAGTTTTGGAAGAAAACTGTGAATATGTATATGACTACAAAACTGATACTCAACATTATGTTGAATGTCGGACCATAGTTCGAAGATGAATCTGGAAGCATCTGGATGCGGACGTTTATCCTGCACATCAAAATTATGCAATACACATGTTGCACACACATTAATAATTGCACAATTATAAGTATTCCTTTATGCACAAATGTGTATATGGAATATGTACAATGCTTATTCATGACAATCCTAAGTATATTGTTGGGACCCGATCCGGAGACCCGATCCCAACCGGAATAACGAAGAATGGAATGAAAGAAACGAGGCGAATAGCGAAATGCGGAAGCCAATAGCAAAAACGAACTCGAGTCACAAAGCAAAAGAATCGAAAGCGAAGCGAATACTCGAATCGAAATGGAATAACGGAAGTATCGAATGCGAAACAA
>JAOSBK010000004.1:6493810-6505189 GCA_027568895.1 Erythroxylum shatona
GTAATCATCAAGAGATCCTTCATCTTAGTTCGCCATATACGGTAGTTCATACCGTTTAAATTGATCATTTTGCTCGTCTTTACCTCCATTTGCCAAATTAAGCCAAATTTGAGAAAACCGACCTCAAATATGGAATTAGGACATCAAAATTTGGCAAAAAAGATATCTTCTAAATTTTCACTATGGGATCGGAATAGTATCGTCGGACCCTATTGAAATAGGAACTGCGAGATTCGGTAAATAGTAATTTGTGAATAGTATCACAAATAGTACCGCGGGACTCAGTTACTATTGCTACACAGTGTGTCACCTTGTCAATTTATTAAAACAACGTAAAAGTACTGTTCATCACCTTTGCCGCTTTACGTCAACTTTTCGAACGGATCACACCAAAAAATTCGTTGTAATTTTGTCTTCTCGATGACGTGCTTCTTTTCAAAAAATACCTTCAATAAAAACACAGCTCTGATACCACTTGTTGGGCGCATCGGGTATATTTTGTTAAAAGGAAAAATAAAATGAGCAAAATGGACACAGAATATTTAACGTGGTTCATCCTTAACTTTGAGTTATGTTCACGGACAAAAATCAGAATATGTCTTTCACTATTACAAATAACAGGTGTACAAAGATAAAACCAAAATAGTCGCTCACAAGGTGTTTCCCAACTTTAAAATACTAACCTCACTATTTTGTCACTCACCAATCCTTTAGGAATATATTTCTTAACTTCAAAGCATTTGATTTACTTTGGTTTTCTTTCTTTGTTTTTTTGTGTTTCTTCTGAAGCATGAAATGCCTTATATAGGCACTCCACCGTGTGAGGCAGCTGTCTTTTTTTCTTCTTTTCAACAAATGCTGCATGTTGCGGCACCGATTTCGGTGCCGCAGCCACAACATTGGAATGATGGAGTCCATACATGTGAGAGAGACCCATCTCCAACACTCCCAAGTTGGATTAAGCATAAGCCATTGAAAATGAAACTATCTTTTAGCTTATATTATAAATATGATGAATCAAATACAAGCAGCAACTTAATGACCGACTAAGGTGTTTGAAGTGAAATAACTTCGGGATATTCTCACCTTTTTTATTTTAGTCCTTTTTATATCCTCTGCGGTTTTAATTAACACCACAATGTGGACGTTGACGCACAACTTAGCAGTAATGACCTGCATGATGAATGCATTTTTATAGATGGGCCCTTTGTCTTGTACCAACGATAGGAGTGTGATTTGTGTTCACCTGTTTGAGAGTGATGCAAACTAAAAGTGTAGGTTACTTTTGGATATTGATATATATCACATTGTGTTCAACGCTCAGAGATGTCTCATAGCATGGTTGGATACCGTTGCTCTTAACAGATGTATTTTATTCAATGATAACCATCATACTGAATATTGTATCTGTCTTGCAAATGAGATACAGATGAACATTATCGGCACAAATCTGCCATTGAGATAGCCACCGTGTCGTTAAAGCAGCAAATCTGATGTCTTTTGGTTAATGTAAAGCTTTTCTTTGCTGCATTAGTGATTAGTCCTCCATCTTACAACATTTGTACGATGCTATACTCCGGGAACGTACCATCTCATTAAAGAAAATGCTGCCAAAAGTGATTATACATTGGCATGAGTGTTGATTCGAGTGTGACATAGCTTTCCGTTGGGATGATTAAAAAGATGTGATATTGGCGGTTGGCCCGCAGTGAGTGGAGAGCTTATTCCGTCATGGCGGCCTTCTTTGTAGTTTATGGGATGATTAAAAAGATGTGATATTGCCGGTTGTCCCGCAGTGAGTGGAGAGCTTCTTCCGTCGTGGCGGCCTTCTCTATAGTTTTTATTTTTCCTTATAAATCTCTTCCAACCGCAAGTAATTGAACCCTTGTAACATAGTATATTATTTCGAAAACTGGATTATGGGTTTCTTCTCTTTTCAGGACGCTGTTTAGTTGCAACAACTGGATGCTATTTGCCTTTAAGAGGACGCAGTCAAAGCCAGTTATGCTGCTTTATTTGTTGAATCATGCGATGCGAGTCTCTCAAGTTCCATTACTGAACCAACATTATAAACCTATCAGGGACTGCGCAACACATTTTCAAGCAAGGCCTCAAACTCATCAGTTACTTAAATACCATTTTCCTCCAATCTCCTACACAAATCAGGAGCCATTCTGCCAGCAGCTACATAAGTACTGAGCAACAAGCTACATGCATCGGAGTTGAGACAATTAATATGTTTCAGAATAGCGCAAAACTTTTCAGCACCATCAACGTCTTTCTTTCCCTTAAAATAGGTCAAGAATGCCTTCACTGTTTCAGGCTTGGGTTGCCACCGGTGATGCTCCCCAGTAGAAAAGGCTTCCTTGAGATGGTTCAGAGCCATATCCAACTGGTCAGCTCTCAAGAAGAAAACCATGAACATTTCCCGAGCTTTAAAGAGAGGCCCACCGGTCCTCCTAAAAGCATCGTCAAAAATCAACACTGCTTCTTCATACATGTCATGCTCTAGATATACCCTCAGAACGAAACTCACTATCCTCCTATCACAAGTCACTCGTACGGACTCCCACTCCTTGAAGCATCTCATAAAACCTCTGATATCATTCAATTTAGCAAGACCCCGAAGCATCACCAGATAATCTGCATTGGTTACAACACTAAAACGAGATTTGAGCGAGTCCCAAACTCGATTGAGCTCCCACGCATTTGATGTTTTCGCATAAAACCCAATCAGAAAGTGGTGAGCCTCACGACTATTCGGAGGCATTTTTCGCTCTAACATTCTGAGAGCAGATTCAGCTCTCACAACATTCCCTGCCTTCACATAAATCGCAGCCAGGTTACTATAACTACTCCAATCGAAGCTAACTACGCGGTCCCTTTTCATCTCCTCAAAAATTCTCTCTACTCCTTCAATATCGTTCAAGCATCCATAGCTCTGCATCAACAAATTGTACGTCAATGTACAAGGAGGGACATTCCGACGTTTCATCTCATGATAAATTGCCTGAACTCTCTGTGGATGCCCCAATCTTAAGTGCAGGGACATGAAATTGTTGAAAGGTAAAGCATAGAGAAGGATATCAAGAATGTGCATTTTTGCAAAAAGAGCTAGTGCCTTGTTTGGCCAAACCTCTGTACAGTAACAGTTGAGGAGAGTTCCGTAGGTTGAAAAACCTCTTTCGGCCGGTGACATACCGGCGAAGTAGCTCTCGGCGGCGGTTATTCCGTTGCTTTTTGCGATTAGATCGAGACGGATTGCGCGGTCTCCCGAGGAGAAATTCATTTTCTTGTTCTCCATCCAACTCATAATCTGTATCATCAAACCACGGGTAATGTGAACACAATAAACCATAAGATTGGGGAAATCAACGACGGCGGGGAAGAGTGGACCTCTAAAGCGTGATGGAACCTGCGGTACCGGCGAAGCTCTTTGATGCAGCGGACGAGCTCAGATTTACTAATGCATTTTCCGTTCTCACATTCGTAATCGTTCAATGTCTTTGTTACGCTCTCTAAGGTCGCCGGTAGCGCGGACAATCTCCGGTATACTCGGTTTAGGCTTCTCCGTGGGCCTGCCTTCGGCGATGTCATCTTCTCCGCCTCCGTACAGAGGCGCCTCGCAAAACTGGCTGAGTTGAGGTGGCTAAGGGTTCTGGCGATCTCCATCTATTGCTAACATTTTCGCTTTGGTGATTTTAGTTAGACAGAGAACCTTTAAAATATCCCTAAAACGGCGTCGTATTAGGAGATGATCATGTCGAAATCGTTTAGCGAAACCAATCAAATGAGTGTTTCAGTTTCCCAGTTTGATAATCTCCTGGGAAATTTGAAGTAGACGACGACCTAAAGTAACCGACTAGCTTGGGACTTGTTATCGGAATTGAAATAAGCGAGATCTGTAATCATATTCAACTCTTCCCCAGTTTAATAATACCTTTTCAAATTACATGGGAGTTCCTGTGCTGATGGAGCCAATTTTCGCCGATTGCTGTTGTCTTCACCAAGTATGAACCCATTGAAAGCATTTTCTGTCTTTGTAATTATGAGTACAGAGGGACGCTATCAACACGAGAAGTTTGACATCTTTCCTCCATCGCGTGAAGAAGATGGCTTTTCTACTACAACTGTTTATTTTAAAAATCTCGTAACTGAAAATTAACAAACATAGCTAATATGCGTCAAACTCATCGATCTATTGATTTATCATAATAACATACCTTTACTTGTATTAAAAATAGTAATATTATATATTAGTTTATCTTATTAAAATTAAAAATTTGTTAAATTATAATAATGTATTTATTAGCGTATTATGATAGCATATTAATTTTATTTATCACATAATAATATTAATAAATAAAATACTTAATTAATCATTTTTGTTTATATTCATATCTTTATAAATAATAAATAATTAATATAACTGATTTTTACTCTTAATAAATAAAGTTGTAAAATCTTTCATCATTTTATTAATTTCATATTTACATAAAAAGTGTAAATGAATCTATACGTAATATAAGTTTATTATACTAATAATTAATAATATATTAATTAGTTTAAAATGATAATAGATAGTTTTATTAAAATCTCTATTTAATTATATAAATTATACTAATAAATAAGATAATTAATATGTTATACTAATTTATAATTATGTAATAATATTTATTTGATTTAGTATTTGTAATTATTTATTTAGAATAATTATTTTATGAATTTATAATAATATGAATTTATAAAAATTAATAATGCTAATTATTGTTCATCAATTTTATTGACTCTAATGGACTTATGATCTCCCTCTTATGCTTATATAAAAGGGTTTGTCATCCTAACGATTAAATTAAAAACCTCAAGTTTATCCTTCAATATAGAGATTAACATATCTGCACCAATGTCATAAGTGTGAAGCTTCTTAAGTTGTAATAACTTCATCTTTAACACCTATTATCTTATGATATCTCTTATTAATGTGTTTAGAATGAGGGTGGAAAGAGGAATTCTTATCAAGTTAGATATTACTTTAACCATCACAAAATAATTCATATTTGTCTTCTTGGAAACCAAGTTCCTGAAGAAACTTTTTTATCCATAGCAATTCCTTGCAAGCTTCCATTGCTATAATAAACTCCACTTTAGTAGTAGAAAGTGTAACACATTTTTACAATCTCAACTACATGACACTGCTCTCTTAAGAAAGTGATCAAATATCCTGAAGGGGATTTCCTCAAATAAGCATCACCGGTAATGTCAGCATTTGTATAACCAACTAGTATAGGCTTATAATCTCCAAAACATAAATGTACGCTAGAAGTTCCACGAAATACTTAAAGATCTATTTGGTAGTAGCCTAATGTTCTTTCTTGGGATTAGAAAGAAATCGACTAACTGCATTGACTGTATGAGCAATATTCAACCAAGTACACACTATTGCATACATTAAGCTACCAATGACTGAAGTATAAGGAACTTGTTTCATCTCTTTCATATCTTCATCAGTAGAACTTTGACTAAAACTAAATGTAAAGTGATTAATAAGAGGAGAACTAACTTCTTTAGTTTTATCCATAGTAAATTTCTAAAGTACCTTCTCAATGTGCTTCTCTTGTAATAACCATAACTTCTTGGTATTCCTGTCCTAAATGATCTTCATGCCAAGGATCCATTTTGCTGGTCCTATGTTTTTCATAGTAGAAGACTTGACCAACTACTTTTTCAACTTGTCAATCAGAGAAGTGTTCTTTCCAACAATTAATATATCACCAATTATAGAGTAAAAGAATAATAAAATCACCATCAGAGATATTCATGTAGAAAACACAATGGTCAGAATTATTCTTCTTATAGCCTTGCTCCTTCATTATTGACTCAAACTTCTTTTATCATTGTCTTGGTGTTTGTTTCAAATGATAGAGACTCTTCTTCAACTTACAAACATAATCTTCTTTGCCTTTAACCTTAAAACGCTCTAGTTGCACCATGTATATCTCTTCCTCTATGTAACTATAAAGAAAGGTCATCTTAGCATCCACATGCTCAAGATCTCATGAATGTCGACTCCTTTTCTTTGAATAAAACCTTTAACAACCAATCTAGCCTTATATTGTGGATATAGGTTGTTCTCTTCATGTTGAACCTGAAGCACCCATATGTTATCCGATGCTCTCACACCTTTAGGGTGGTTTCCCTAACTTATAAGTCTTATTCTTATGCAAGGGTTTCATCTCATCTTTTATGGTTTTAATCCATTTCTCTTTGTGTTCATCTTCCATTGCTTCCTCGAAGCTCTTAGGTTCTCCTCCATTAATCAACAACAGATAATGATCTAAAAAATATCTAGTAGATGGTTGTCTTACCCTCGTAGATCTCCTGATTAGAACTAGACCAACTATGGTAATGGTGGTTGATCATGAACACCATTGCCGTCATCATCAATCTGTAGGGGAGCTGCATTATTATTAGAGGCACTGCATCATAGTTTGCTAAATCATTATCGAGCCTAAAATTGGACTTCTTAACTTTATTAATGTTTTCAATAGTCTAATACTTAATAAACATAACATCAAGGCTCCTCATAAGCTATTTATAAATCGGATCATAAAATTTGTAACTATGTTGATCTTGGCTATACTGAATAAACACACATTGTTGTGTCTTGACATCAAGTTTAGATTTCTCATGCTTTGGAATGTGCATGAATGCCTTACAACTAAAGACCTACATACATCTTTTTCTATCCAAAATCATTTTGGAACATCCATCCCTAAATCAATATGTGGAGAGTGATTTAACAGATATATAATTATACTCAAAGCTTCACCTTAAAAAAACTTAGGTAATTTCACATATGAAATCAAACATCTCACACTCTCCACTTCTATTCATCCTCTCAACAACTCTATTCAACTAAGGTGTCTTAGGAGGTTTAGGTTGATGTCAAATGCCTAACTATATTTAGTGCTTGTAAAACAAGCCACAATACTCTCCATCATTATTTGTAGAAATTCATTTCAATTTCTTCTCAGTCTCTCTCAACTGAGGCCTAAAATTGCTTGAATACATTAAGCAATTTTAAAGTGATCATCTTCTCAGTCTTCAAGGTGTAGTCCAAATCCTTTTAGAGTGATCATTAATAAAATCATAAAATAATGAGCACCACCGAGTGATCTCATCTTCGTTAGACCTCAAACATCAAAATGCACTAAATCTAGCATATTTTCTTTATAGAAGAATAGGAATCTTTAAAAGAAACTATATATTCCTTCCTTACTAAATAGTGAGATTACTTTCTCAAATGCACATTATCTATCCCAAATATCACCTTCTTTTTCATTGGCAATGACATTCCTTTCTTTTTAATGGGTTTTACGAGATTAGAGACCCTTTTACGAGTTTCTATTAGCCATTGTTAAAGGTGTTGCAAAATCTCTCATTATTGAGCCTGTCTGTAGAAATGAAATTCAATTAAATATTTATGATATGTTTAGACTGTCTCAAAATTAATTATGTACTAGAAGAAGTTTCCAAACAAACATCTCTAATTCCAAAAACTTTTGTTAAACCATCACTCCCCGTCTTCACAATTCTATAATCACCTGGTGTGTAAGATGTGAAGAAATCTCTATAAGATGTAGCATAGATGGAAGCACCACTATCAATAACCTAACGGGTCTTTTGAACAACTAAGTCAACCATATTATCTTCATATATGGTAAGGAATGGCTAAGTGGGGGTAAATACTCGATCATCATCACTGCTGTCATCTATCTTCCTTGCTTTAATTCTTCTAATTTTTATGATAGTAATGACATTCAACCTTGGTAAATTTGTTAGATTTTCCCTTGCTTTTATCTATGCTCTTTGAACCCTTAGATTGACTCTTCCTTTTGGATGTCATAATCAAAATCTCTATCTGAGAAGAGAAAGTACCCTATAACCATTGTGTCATTTTTTATTCAGAACACCATTTTTAATGGATTCTGTCATTGCAACACCATTTGGAGAATTAGTCTAGGGGATCTTGAAGGTCTCATATGTGTCTAGTAATAAAGCAAGAACCATAAGAGCAATTATCAATTTTGACACCCATACAAAACTAATACATAATCCCTTGAAAATCATTTAAATGATTCTCTATTGATGTACCCTCCTGTAATTTCAACTGCATCAGTCCTGTCAAATAAAACAATTTATTGTTGTTGGTCCTTGAAGCATATAACTACTCTAACTTGTTCCAAAAGATCTTTGTAATTGTCTAACTTTAAATATGGTTGTACATACTATCCTCAACAAATTTTTGAATAAACCCACACATTTGCTCGTTCTCAAACTCTCATTCCTTATAATTTTTACCTTTTGGTTTTTAATTTGAAAACACCAATAAATGCAACTTCATCATAAGTAGAAAATCCTTCATCTTGTTCTTTCATATGCGGTAGTTGGTTCTTGTTAGACTAACCATCTGTTGAAAATTTTCCTCCATGGTTCCATAAAATAATTAAACCAATAACTTTGATACCATTATATTGTGAAAAGTACACAAAAAGCTAATATTGCAACAAAAATAACTAAATTAAATTTCTCAAATATTAAATAGGAGGAAGGAATCAATTATAGTTCTCACATAAATAAAAGAGAAAATCACTCATTGCAATAATCAACAACCGATTTTTTATCATGAAAACCTCCCTGGTGTGAGGAGTAAAAACCATGGGCGCAAGCTAATCAAATCTTCCACTATATCAAAAATAATGGTTAATACTTAATTTTCTTTCATAGCCTTACTAGAGATAATCCTAAAATAAGTATTCAAGAAAATTAATCATCAGTAATAACAAGATAAAAATTAGAGAGATTTCACCTAATTGTGCAATTAATCTTCAATTACCACTGCATTATGAAAAATGGAGTTACTGTACCTCCTTCCTTGACAGATTTTTATTATTACTATAAACCCATACAAGACTGCCTATAATTACACATGCATCAAAAAGAAGAAATCATTTTTATATTATATGTATATATAAGAATTATATGGGCCCCTAAATTCTAGTGTCTATCCTATAAAAGCTTGCCCTTCTCTTTGTAAATGTCTCAGAAATTCCTGATTGGTGCTTGTTTTTTCAAGAATTGGATAGTCAACTTGAGCTATTAGTTTCTTAAATGTATATACTCAGTTTAACAAGATTAAAAATTTCAATGGATATTACTCCATATAATGGAATCTGTTTTTCTGTTAGTGATGCAAATGTACTAAACTATGGACCCGCTTTGCATTGTGATCCTACACTTGTGGGTGATTATGAATTCCTTAATCTTACCTAGCTTAAGCCTCAATTACCTTCCTAATGTAAATTCTTAAATGCTTCAGAGATATCCTTAACTAGTGAGGTTGTTTTTTTAATTCTAGCATCTGGTCATATCCTATTTATTTCTTGACTGCATTATCTGATCAAGTTATGTAACTTCTTTTGTATATATATTAGCAGTCTGCATGTATGATTAAGTTAATGATCTCAAATGATGCTATAAATAACCTTGAGCCTGCTTAGGGATGGTTGAAATGGTTGGACCTAACCTAATATGAAGTTAATGGTTCAACAAACTTAAATTCAAGTTTAGATCACACGAATCAAATTTAATTAGATTTCAAATCAATTTTGGTCTATATATTATAGGGTTGGGCTAGGTCAGGTCAATGACGGACTTAGCCTAACCTGACTATTGCCATTTTTAAACTTGTTAAACTTTTCAAAGTTGTATTAAATGGTGTTATTACAATTACAGTTAAAACCTTAACACTAGAGGAAAGTTGAAATACTTAGTACGTTGCATCTCTATAATCTTGTCAAACATATAGGCTACTATGCTAATGCCTCTAAATTTTTTTCCAAACAGAAGCTTAGAGGCATGGGCGTATAATAATTTAATAAATTCATAAATAATTATATCATGTTCAGAAAACATATAAAGAAGGTTTAATTGTTGATGAAACCAGACTTTTATCTTCTAGAATTTTAAGGAATCTACATAGAACTTACGAGAATAACAAGAGAAATTTAAATATCATTATTTTATATCTAATATGTATAAGAAAGCTCTATACACAAAGTTATAAGAATAAATGCAATAACTAAAAGTAAATTTATAAATAATTGCTCTTAATTATCTAAATATTTTACATAATATTTATCAATATTTTGAAATCAATCTTAATATTACAATTAACTAACACCTCCTCAAACTTAAGATGGTGTAAGTAATGTTAGTTCGAGTTTCTTAAATAGTTCATCAAATTGAGTTACTAGTTGAGCTTTGGTGAAGATGCTGGCTTTCTAGTCATGAAATGATACAAAGATAAGAGAGATGGTTGCTTACAAGATATGATGATGAATAAAGTTCATTCTTAATATATTTTGTGCACTTATGAAATACATCATGGTGAAAACTAGAATAGTGATTTAAAAGAAATTATTTCCTAATTATAAAATAGGAAGCAAGAGGATATCATGGATATTTACTTTAGGAAATTTCTGTAAATAAGGGATATTGCTATAAATAGGAAATATTTTAGTTACCTAAATTAAGTTAAGACTTGTGTATATATTCAAAGGCACTTTGTAACATCCCATTACCGATGGGAAGGGTAAATTGGTCAATTGGGACGGGTTAGGAGTGTATAAATGTATCTCGGCATGTTCATGCATAGTATGGTCCCCAAATATATATAAATTGTAATTTTTGTATATGCACATGATTGTACATGCATTCATGACATTTCCCGGCATATGTGTTTATTGTAAAAGAATATGTTAATTGTGCTTGAAAAATTGAATTGGAGTGATTTATGTGTGTTTTCCCTTTTTAGGGACTTTTAGGAATTTTTCTGGAATTTTTAGGGAACAATGTCCGGACCGGAAAAATTTGCAAGCGACTGACTGATTGGATTTTCGGTACTGGAAATGACTTTCCAATGGCACTGAAAAATTTGATATATATTTTGAGGAATTATGAACGTTGAGCCATTGGAATTTGGAGTGGAAATTAGATTGTATTTGGAAAAAGACCTGAAACATGCTTTAAACCAGGACAAGTGGCAAGTGACACATGTCACTTGCCTATTTTCTCATTTGTTTATATAAATATCTTAAGTTAGGCAAGCTACTCACGACATTTCTCCTTGGAAAGTTTTAAAATTCACTTTGAAAGCCAAAAATCCTCCTTCATCCGTGGGTGCTACTCTTCTCCTTCTTCGTTGGTTTTTGTTCATCCACCATACAAAGAATTTTCTTGTCTACTTGCTTGCTCCTCCTCTCTTCACACACAAAACCAAGCTTAAGCCTTGAGATGATGATGATTAGTGGGTGCATG
>JAOSBK010000004.1:6528406-6552127 GCA_027568895.1 Erythroxylum shatona
TATATAAGTTGTAAGATGTAGACAAATAGTAAATGGTTATAGCTTTACTAGCATAGGTTAAAGGTTCAAGTCTCTAAACCAATAAAAGAAATATTTCATAATGGACTTTAATCAAGAATGGGTCCCAATGGCCTTAAAGGTTTAACCCATAATAAGGTAAATTGACATACAGGAGAGAGTATTTCATTATAGTTTACACCTTTTTATTGGTTATAGTCCTTAGTGACTAACCTTGATTTATACCTTTCCACTTGATCTTTGACATAACACTTAGTCTTAAATATTTATTAACATCTAATAGAACCATAACCTTTTAGTAACTCTAAAAGGTTCTACATTTTATTCTGTGACATATAGATCACCTCATTATTCATAACACTGATCAAAAAATTAAATTGAGGATTATAGATGACTTTCTTATAAGTAGATGAATTTAAGGTGTCACCAATTTCATACTCATGTTCTTACCAGAATACAATGTTATCCTTAGAGATTATAAAACTATAAATCCTTTTTAATCTCTTTAAAGACACATATTTTATGACTACATCTAAAGTCTTTTATGCTAGATGTTTGATGGTGCATCATAAATGTCCATCAGATGTTGGTCAACAATGGGGCCAACTATTAGAGCAAAAGCAATAAACATATAGGAATAATGAGTGTTCTTTAAACACAATTTCTTTAAGCTCTTGATTTATACTAGTGTCATCTTAAATTAGATAGCTCGATTTGATTCAATAACTTTAGTGTATATAAAGGATAGTAAAACCTATAACCTTTTGATCCCATACAATAACCAATTCATTAGTCATTTATGGTCTTAAGATCAAATTTATTGGATTGCGGATTGTAGGGTCTCACTTTTACTTTACAACCCTGAAAATGGAAGATGTAAAGTGAGTTTGTTTTGTAGCCACAACTCATAAAGAGTTTTGAGAACAAGCTTCTTAATTCTCAAAGTATCACCTTTTAAAAACCTTAACAAGGAAGAGTTCGCATATATACATTGCACCATATCAATAAGTGTTCAGTTTTTTCTTTTCGCAACATGTAATAGGCATTATGCATTGAATATCAATGTCACACTCTTGTATATCCATTACAAAAGGTTCAAGATTACAACTTGTCTCATCATATCTCTCATAATACTTATCACTTTTATCATAATGAACCACTTTGACTTTTTTTTCTTGTTGTTGAAGTTTCATTTTTATTTTAAAGGGTTACAAAGAATCAAACTTTTCAAGAATGAGCTCAATGAAACCATAACAAGAAAATATGTCAATAAAAGTGATGCATTCGTAATCACCTATAATTAGAGGAGTAAAATATCCACAAATATTAGTATGGATTAACATATATAGTTCTATAAACTTGTCAGCTCTATTGTTTCATTCAACCTTTTAGTAGTCAATTTCTCTTTTATATAGTTAATACAAGTGCCAAAGTCTGAAAATTTAAGATCTTATGAAAATTTATTCTTTATCAATCTTTCCTTTAAAAAAAATTGACCCAATCACTTGGTCAAAGAATGAATGACAAGCTAAGAATATTAAATATGGACATCTAAAGTTGTCTTGTCTATCTTTTCTCGGAGAACTTAGTAGGTTTTATTGCCATTTCTTATGCAATCAAAGAATATTTGTATCACATGTTTGGAAATTAAGATTGCAATTTCAATAGCTGACTTGTTGATTATTTTAATAAAAAATAAAGTTACATTAAAATTGTACCTCTACTCCTCTTACTAGAAAATAAAAAACTTAGAAGTGATTAATAAACAAGTTTGGCATTCGGTTGGGTCGGTTCGGGATGCTCAAATCTGAGTTCGATCTAAAAATTTTTGCTCGAATTTGTCTAGTCTGAACTTGGCTCGAAAATATAAGCTTAGGCTTGAGCTTAATTTGAAGTCCGATCGAGCTCAAATATAGATCAAGTCTAATAATTTTTATTTAAAATTTAAAAATAATATCATTTAATTTACAATTGCATTATTTTTGTATGAAATTTTGGAGCTTTAGGTTGGGATGGGTTGAGCAGTCCAAGCTCGATCCTAAGCCAAATCTGAAGCTCAAAACTTTTTTAACAAAAACTCCAAACTTAATTTAAAGTCCAGCCAACTTGATTTCAGGTTGTTGATATCAGGTGGGTTTGGACTCGCGAAAATGTCATGCTAGGGACAACAAACAAACAATCTTGGCCCAAAACCAGAAAAACTACAAAATCTTATCCGACCCGTAGAGAAAACGGGTCATGAAACAACCAAATCGAAGATAATTCCAGTAGCAGGCGCTTTGCAAGTCACTGTTGCTTGTTAGGAGACGCTTGAGCTCGGCGCAGCTCAAATTCAATCACTCACTTCACTACCCACGGTGTTGTCTAAAGTCTCTTTCGCTTAGTCTAAAGATAAGGCGCTTAGATAATCAAAGTAACTCTTCACAGAACGTAGTCTACCCAACCCCAGAAATGGCACCCTCATGCGTTTCCACATCCACCTCCTCTCTCAAATTCACCTCTTTACCCTTTTTCTATTCCACCCAATCCCCTTCCTCCGATGCCCAAAAGCTCGCCCTCCCTTTCGAGCCTCTTCGTTCCAGGTTTGACCTCACACCCGCCCAGTAATTCAATTTTTATAATGTACTTAATAAACTAGTTTTACACCATATCTATATTTGTTCTTCATTTTCATGTCTGTAATTTGTATGTCTGATAGAATTATTTGCTTGTAGTGGAGTTTTTCATTTATGTTGGTTTCTTTTTCTGTAGAAAATTGATGAAGTTAATTAGTAACCGGAAGGACCTCCGGCCGTCTCAGGCGAAGGCGGTTTATTCCGGGGAATTTTGGGCTCCGGAAAAAAGTTCTCGACGGGGCATTTGGTCCATAAGGTATTTTATTATTAAGGGTATCTTCTTATTGCCTGCAAAGTTTTTGACTATTGAACTTGGTGTTGGTGATATGTAGGGATGACTTGGAAATGCCGGCTTCGCCTTACTTCCCTGTGTATGCCGACGGAGCTCAAGGGCAGGGGCCACCTCCCATGATGCAAGAGCGGTTTCAGAGTGTTATTAGCCAACTTTTTCAATATGTAAGTTGTGAGGTTTGCTTGCTTTGACCAATTATTGGAGGGCTTTTTTAGTTTACAGCTTTGTGAATTTGGTTGTTGTTTGCTCGATTAGAGAATCATTCGGTGCGGTGGTCCTGTGGATGATGATATGGCTAACATAATTGTTGCTCAACTTCTTTACCTCGATGCTGTTGATCCTAACAAGGTAAGTTTTGTGCTGTTTTCTTGTTAGTGATTTTTTTTTTTTTTTATCGATGCTAGATCCATTTCTTCTATTTTGTTTAAATCCTGTTAATGCTGTTTCAATTGTATGCTTTTATAATAACAGACCATATACATAACATTTGGGCGTTTAAACATCTCTTTGTAATGATGTGCAATATGCGAAGAGTAAACTAGGTAGATGTGCAAGTACAGATACACACATGAACAGTTGCTAGCCAGTATCTGTTTCATAACTTGTACCGCTTAAAGCTTTCTACAGGGTGATTTAAACCATATACTCTTCCTAACAGGATATTGTCATGTATGTGAATTCCCCAGGAGGATCAGTTACGGCTGGTAATTTCTTGTCATTTTGTCTTCTTTTTTTTTCAATTTATTTTCTTGGCTATGATTTTTATATCATGGTTTCATTTAGTTTTACTGATCTGTTTTTTTCTTGGTCACTATTTTTGCTTCTTTTCAGGCATGGCCATATTTGATACAATGAGGCATATACGACCTGATGTCTCTACTGTCTGTGTTGGGTTAGCGGCTAGGTATATGATGCAGTGGTTTAATTATTTGCCATGTGGCTTGTTTCTCGATGCTCAATCAAACATTAATAAATCCACTCCTTTTTATCCCCTTGAATTAATGTCCATGAACACTTATTTTTGCAATGGAGAAACTTGACAAATATTTAACTAAGTCTGAATTTGTTTTGCTTTAACGTAACATTCTTTCCTCAATCATACAAACATTAATAAATTCACTCTCCTTTTTATCCCCTTGAATTAATGCCTATGAACACTCTTATTTTTGCAATGGTAACACTTGACAGATATTTAACTAAGTCTGAATTTGTTGTGCTTTAACTTAACACTCTTTCCTCAATCATACAACAATTAGTGCAGGCTTGACTAAAATGATTGAGAAGTGTATGATGGGAGGCATAACCATTAGATGATGATTTAGGACTTGGATTTCAATAAAACGCGATAGTTTTTTGGAGTGCATAGTCATTAGCATTTATTAGTGTCTTCGAATTACATTCTCTTGCTTTTTCTCATCTACTCTATTCCCGAGGGCATGATTGGCTTGTTAAAGGTAACCAGTGTCCAGCTCCCTGAACACTTGCATTGATTAAAGTAGATTTTGCTATTCTATTTGGTTTACTTCTAGCATAAGTTGGACAAAAAATTAAATGGTTTCCAACCATGTAAGTATAGACTATTGTTTACATCTCCTGAATTAGTTGCGAAAATTTATCAGAATGTAGTTTTCTGTGTATAGAATGACATACTTTTCAGTATGTGGAATATGTATCTGAAAAAAATTGTTGTCTGAACTTTGTTGGTGTGCTTAATTCAGTGTTTGCTGTCATTGATCTATTTTTTCTTATTTTTCTCGCTTCTCTTTTACAGTATGGGTGCATTCCTACTTAGTGCTGGGACCAAAGGTAAGAAAGCTCCTTGTAGATTCCAATCAATTTTTTTTGTTCTTATGTTTACTAAATATGTCTTTCACTCTTTCTTGATTCCAATCTTTTTTTTTTTCTGTTCATATGTTTACTAAATATCTCTCTCTCTCTCTTCTTGTATGTGGGTAAAGGAAAAAGGTACAGCTTGCCAAATTCAAGGATAATGATCCACCAACCTCTCGGTGGAGCTCAGGGTGGGCAATCTGACATTGATATTCAGGTATACCACTTCACATTTTCGTTAGTTCTGAAACATGGAAGAAAGAGTTTTTCTGGTTTACAAGGGAGAGTAAGGTTTAGTTGTTTAGATGTTAATACATCCAGAAAGTTCAATCCCAATGACGGTGACCACTTTTGTTCTCTACTTTTTCCTCCTCTTCTTTGAGGACTTCGATCTTCACTGAGTCTTTTTCTTTAATGGTCTCAGGGCTCATTAAAGCCAATCAATTTCTGTTCTTAATTGATTCGACTACTTTATTTATGATCATCCTAACTATTCATAAAATTGTCAGGCAAATGAGATGTTGCATCACAAGGCAAATTTAAATGGATATCTTGCCTACCACACTGGTCAAAGTCTTGAGAAAATCAATCAAGATACGGACCGTGACTACTTCATGAGTGCAAAAGAGGCGAAGGATTATGGTCTTATTGATGGTGTTATCATGAACCCTCTCAAAGCTCTCCAACCATTGGCAGCTGCAGTAGATCAACAATAAGTGACATGTACTAAATTTTCGAGAGCTGTTACAAATCTTAAACAATCTTGTTTCTACAAATCGAATAGGAATGATCAGTTTAGTCCACCGAGTTTGTTTGGATGAACTATAATTTTGGCATTCATTATCTGGATACTTGCGTGTGTAATTGTTTGTCGGTGCTCTTATAGCCTATCCCCCTCATTGGGACAGGACCGTGGAGTTCCAGTGGAGTAAAAATGTATCTTGCTTCATTACAGCATTCACTTCTTGATTCCAATGGCAGTGCAGCATTATTACGATTCCACATCATTTAGAGGACCCACCGAAGTTGAGCTGAAGTGGATAACGTTTGCTTTAAATACTCCTCAGCTGAATGGTTGAGGATTCAGTCCGTGATCAAGTTCAAGCCATCTCCAATAAAGATCTTCAGAAAGGGTCAAAATGACTTTTGCGGAAATTACTCGATAGACTTAATTACTTGGAAGACCTCAAAACTAGTCAAAAGATAAGATGAGCTGAAATTTGGGAGCACTATGTCAAAATTTTGATAACCTTTTAGCGTCACAAACATGGAAGTCCCTTAGGTTCCTAGACTTGTTTTGATGGTTGATGAGCAACTTGCACGCACGAGACACATGGCGACTACTCGGTACTAATTCACAGTATCGAAGAAATGTTGGTACTTTTGGCTTCTTTCCGAAGAACGAGAGGGGAACTTGTTGGATTTGGTGTTTTATTCGGAGAATCTTAACACCCCCGAAAAAACTTTTTTGAGGGATTCCAGTACCTGACAATCTATTCCGCAATCAGAGCTTAATAATAAACATACAAAAAGCAGCTCCAATCCAACCTCCCTGTTCCACCAAATCAACCACTCAACTAAAGCGAAAAAAAAAATAATAATAACCAGAGCCTTATCTTCTTGTAAGGATCTTTGAGCATTACCTCGTGAACCTCGTGCCAACTTTATTTAATGCTTCCAATAATGAAAACAACTACCAAATGAAGCCGGCCTCTCTCTCTCTCCTTCCACCATTCCCTTGTATCTCGCATGTCTAAGACCATTTCTAGCCTCAATCTCAAGAAACCCATTTAAAAGATGGTATCTTTCCCCATTAGTTCCTGCTTCTGTCAAATTAGTGCGAAACTTTACTGGTTTGGTGAGGATAAAGAGTGAACTACAAGTTGCCATCTAATTATTACTAGTGGTAGTGACCATAGTATGTCATATATGGACAATCTAAGTACAGATTTTAAGGTTACAAGAACCAAAAACACTATAATTAAGAAGGGACAACAGGAATCCTTTCCTCCAAAAAATGTGCCCGCATGAAGCTCGTTAGAGCTGACGATGTGGGTAGCTCCTCTAGCTCATCAAAGAAGTCGTTTTCTTCAGATTTAGGCGTGGACAATGTCATTAGTTGAGGACAAGAGATGGGCACTTCGTCCAACAGAATTCCCAATGTACCTTGAGTTTTCTCTGAGGTCTCCGTGAAAGGGTCTTCTTGGCTAATCATAACGCTTTCAGAGCAGTCGTTCATTGGGGATTGCAAGTAGTGAAAACTGTGTTCTTCGCTACCATTTTCATCGATGATGGTCGTAGTGGGTTGGTTTTGCTTTTCTTCATCTGTTGGAGATGCTGTGTTTTCTTCTTCAGTGGAATGGTTTTGGAGTGCATTCTGAAGCTGGTTTAGGTTGGTCTCTTGAAGTTTAGGACCTGGATGGCTATGGCTTGAGGTGTAGGTTATAATGAGCATTGAAGCATCTGTTCTGCATCTCTCTACTTGTTTTTTGGCTGAACATCCCTTTGATGTACTGCACCTGTAGTAGCCCCTGCAATTAAAAGCATGGTGAAAACAATCAATGTTCCTCATCAGAAAGGTAAAACGAAAAATTACTTTCGAGACAAGCTTTAAAAAGAAAATTTACTTTCCAGACAAGCTTAATTTCCGTAACAGGGTGCTAGTGAATTGAAGAAGACAAAACTAAATGAATCCTGAAATTTCAGAAGTGTCTTGTTTTGCTTGTCAAGACTCAAGATACAACTGTAAAGAGAGAAATGATTGTCCAAAAAAGGAAGAAGAACATGTTAAAAAAGAAAAAACCTTGGATAAGGAGATCCTTTAATGGGTTTTTGCCCATATTTCCTCCAAGACCAAAAATCAGAAGGTGGACCTTCGTTCTTCACTTTCCCGGCATTTTCTCCAATCTTTACTCTAACAACAGTTTTCTCAACTACCTTCCTGCAAGACCACATCAGAAAAACTAATTCTAGTAAAAAAAAAAACAACTCCTCAAGGAATCAAGAAAATGACTATATAAGCCAGCTGATCAGGAACTTAAGGCCTAGTGAACTATATTCTTCTAACCCATTATGTCCTTAGAGAGCGAAACTGTGAGAGGAAAGAAAGAAAATAAACAAGTCCAGTAAGAAAAGGATCATCAGTATCGACCTTCTTTTTGATGCTGGCACTTCGTGTTTGAGTTCTGCTGAATTTGAGTCCAATTTTCCAGAGGAAGTATCATCCATGACTTCACTCTTGCTTCTCCTCCTGCTTTTTGCTACGTGTCTTAATTCACAGAGAAATAGCTTGGAAGCGATAAATGAGTATATTACTTACTGAAATCGAACAAGGTGAAGCTTGTCAGGAATGGAAAGGAAGAAGATCTTGAGAAGCAAAATAGGAGTGATTCAAGGCTTAGAAAGAGAGAGGAAAGGAAAGGAAGGGTGTGAAGCAATAGATGACAAGACTCTCAAGTTGCTTTCTCCCTTTTCTTTTCACCATTTAATATAAAGCAATGAGCATCCATGCAATGTATAAGCACCACCCGCACCTTGCAATAAAATAAAACCCCATCACATTCACACTCACATACACAGTTGAACATTAATGTGAGAGATATTTTCATATGCGAAAAACATGATGGAAACATCACCAAGTTGATTGGTTGGATCAAGCTGCGGGCCGCCCTCTACTTGCTCATACACATTCTGGCGTCGCCATCTGGATATTGCTCTTGTAAACATTGTCTTCTTTATTAATCTTCCGAGTGCTGGTCTGCAGATTGCATTGGTTTTACTGGATTTGATCATGTCATTGTTGGTTAGAGACAAGCAACCTCTGTGGTGGATAACCCATTTAACAAAAAACAACCCTATACGACAGTGTGAGACAATTTCTTTATCTAATTTACATATACAAATGTTAAATGTTAACACCTAACCCCATGGTTGTTCAACGGTGAGGCACTAATTTAGTAATCTTAGACCCCACCTCCAAAACGTTGCAATAGTGCTCCTCAATCACAGCCTCAAGTAGGTGATTGCGTCCGAGGTCTAGTTTGTGACCATCTAGGAGCTAATGTACAAAATGATATCTGTCAGTTAGTGAACTAAAGAAAAAGAGATTGTCAATATCTCAAACAAAATTGTAGAAGGTGACATGACCGGCCGATCGACATTATCATAACTCGACGAAATTTAAAGGTGGATATCTTTGTATGTCAAGATGATTTTTATGTCGCTTAACTTGTGAAGCATTTGGAAGCTGCTGGCACATGTTCGGGAAATAAATCGGAACTAAATCATTGCCCCAGTCGAATACTTTTTCACTATCTTTTAACAAACTTGATTTGATATTTTATAAAAACTTTTTCCTCTTTTTATAGAGAAAAACTAGGGTCTCTTTTAAATTTAATTAAAATAAAATTAAAATATTTTCATAGAGTTCATACATTCTCTATGTTCTAATGATGAAGCTATCTCATAATAAGTTATGAGTAACATCAAAATATAATAATTCTCATACGAGATAGTTTGATAATTTTAAATCTAAGAATCAATTATATAACCTTCATATTGAGTACTTGACAAACATATAATTAATATTTTATTCAAGATTCTTATAATCATATCAATTCAGTATACATATTCTCTAATAAGTTCCACATATTTGTTTAAGTATCTTCATATTTTAACTTATGAGATCAATTACTTTCTTCATAAGAAAGAAATCTAATGTGCGCTAGTTTTACTATTATATCAATATCTTCTTATGATGGAACTATAACTAGGAACAATTTTTCAATTATAACTAAATGTAATTTGAATATCATAATTATGATCTCGTCATAATTTTAATTACACAGTATTTATTCCAAAAATTTTATCTTTAGTGTTAAGCATTAAAGATAACTAATAACATATATGAAGATAAAGAATGTCTTTATTAAATAAGTTAATCATGTCACATATTAATTACAACAAATCGATTAATTGCAAGGGTATGAATTAATAATCTTATATTTGCCCTAAAGACAATCACGTATGTATCTAATATCATATTCATATATATACTAATCATGTCTCTTTTGATATAATAATTTAGTGAGAAGATCTACAACATTCTCTTAGTTGACACTCGCTCCAATGTAATATCTTTTTGCTCCATTGTCTACTTGATCAAGTAAAACTTTTTAAGCATATGCTTGGAACATTGATGAGATATTAGTTTTTCAACATGTCCAATTATGCCATTTTTGTTACATAATAAAACTAATAGCTCAAGAACAACTTTACGTTCAATGATGAGTTTTTTAATTTATAGATCTTTCTTTATCACCTTAAAAACTGAAATATACTTTATATGATCTTAGAATAAATAATAATTAGTTTCTTACAACTTTTCTAACATACTAAACTACCATTTAGAGTACACATGTATGCTAATTGTGATATGCTATCATCATGATCAAACTAAACATTCGCATCTGAATACCTTTAAACTTTTAGTTCAGCTTTTCCATAAACTATGAAAATGTCTTTCATTTTTCTTAAGCACTTTAAGATATTTTTCATAACTATTGAGTGACTATAACTAAAATTGGCATAAAATATGTTTGTTATGCTAAAAATATAAGAAACATCTGATCTCGTACACATCATTGCCTATATAATTGATCCAATAACTGAAACATATAGATTACAATCCATATCTCTCTCTTCTTGTGTGTTTGGAAACATAGTTTGAGATAAAAATCTCATGTGACATGAGTGAGGATCTTTTCTTGGAATTTTTTATGTTAAGCCTTTTTTACTATATACATAGACTGGGATAAACTAAGCAACCTTTTTGATATACCTCTATCGATCTTTATTCACAAAATGTAGATTGCTTCTCTTATATCATTTATGCATAAATTTTTGGATACCAAATGTTTACATATTGAAGCATCAATATGTTATTTCCAATTAATAATATGTAATTTATATATAGTATTAAGAAGATAACTACACTCCTACTAACCTTGTTACAAGTTTTTAATAAAATTAAACTCTTTAATTGTCCCAAATTCATAATACTTATTTAAATCTATAAATATATATTTGCAACTTACATACTTGATTAGATTAAAAACTTTAGGTTGTGTCATATAGATATCCTCAAAAAAATTTCTATCTAGGAATGTTGTCTTGTCATTCATTTCCTATATTTTATAATCATAGTATACGACAATAGTCAATAAGATCGTTATGGACTTATGCATTGCTACTAGTAAAAGGTTTCATCAAATTTAACTTATTATTTATGTTTGTGACCTTTAGCCCCTATGTTTGTAACTTTAGCCACTAGTTTTGTTTTGTACATGTTTACATTATATGTATCCACATTAGTTTTCTCTTAAAAACTTATTTGCATCCTGTAGGTAAAATCCCATTAGGAGCAATTAATAAAGTCTATACTTGGTTAATAATGGGTTTTATTTTAGATCTCATGACTTTATACCATTTTAAAGAAGCAATGTATCATCTTTCCCTTTTTAATATAGATCAAATTTAGTTGGGAAACAACAGATCCTACTAGTCTGCCATAAACTCTCTCTCTCTCTCTCTCAATTCTAGTCTTAAACTTCTCTAACTTCTATCTCCCATTACTTTCCTTGATTAAATTCTCTTTCTACAATGTAACATATCTTAAGACAAATATCTTTTGCTCAAGAGAATGGTAAAATTTATATATGATACTTACTTTTTAATACCCTAAAATTTGCAAATGTCTAGTTTAATTTGAAGCTTATGATATGTTATACCCTTCATATAAACATTACACCCCTAAATCTTTGAGTATAAAAACTTTAGTCTACTACTAGTCCATATCTTATATAGTCTCTTGTCCACATTAATTTAGATGGAACTCTATTTAAAATGTAAGCAACAATTTCAAAGGCATATCCCCAAAAGAAAATAAAATTGTCATTATGATTCATTATAAAGCATACCATATCTAATAGAATATGATGTATTCTCTCAGATACTTTATTATGTTGTAAAATCCATCGTGAAAGAATCACATTCTCCTTTATGTAATAAACCTTATAGATTAAGAATTCATTGCCTTAATCAAATCTCAGTATCTGGATATTTTTACCATTTTATTTCTTAACCCTGAGTCTGAATTCTTTGAATGCAAGCTTTTGTTTTATTAAATACCTGTAATCATATATAAAATGGTCATTTATAAATATAATGAAGTATAAGGATACTCCTCTAGTACAAGTAGATATAAGGTCATAGGCATCTAAATGTACAAGCTCTCTTAATACATAAGCACATTCTCCCTTTCTACTAAAGGATAATTTGGTCATTTTATCTAACAAATAAGGTTCACAAGCTTCATATAATTCATAATGAAAGTGATCTAAATATACTTCTTTATGTAACATTATAAATCTAGTTTCATTGATATGACCTAACCTATAATTCCATAAATAAGATAGATTTTGGTCACTTAATTTTCTTTTCTTACTATTTATATTAAGGATTAACCTTTTTAGATCTAATTTGTACAATGTAATACATATCCATAATAAGCATCATTTTTATAATGAATAACATTTATTTTCAATAATAAAGATAATATCTTTATCAATCATATCTCATGTAATTCATAAATTCGTTGGATAAAAACTTTTTGTCAAAACATATCCTATATGTTATTCATAGCCTTTTCTCAAAATTTGATCTTATTATGTTGATTATATCTAGTATAATCTAATTTTGAAATATATTTCTTTAAAATTTTGCTTAGTTTTATTTATTAATTTGATAACTAATTTAATTTAGTAATTCAATTTAAATTTCACAAATATTTTTAATAAAACTTAACACTAAAATGTAGTTTGGATTAAGACTAGGCCTAATTTGGGCAAAATGAAGTTATTTTTTATTTTTAATTTTAAAAATAAAAAATCAGACACTACTAGATTTTGACCACTTAGGCCCGATGGGGCTCGAACTTGGATCGTATGCTCCCCACCTGATCGAGCTTCAAATTGGGCCCAAACTTAAGCATAAAATTTCAACTAGGCCTAAGCCTGACTTGTTGCAAGCCTGCCTTTTGTGTGCATATCTTAAACGTTCCTATTCCTTTTCAGATCTAGGATGGTTGGATTTGCCACCATCTCCACCTCATTTCCTCATTTTTTCTTCTCCATAAATGTCTGCTGATGTGGAGCTAACTGAGAGCTTTCATGTTGCATCTTATGCCACCAATAAATTCATCTTATTTTCTTGCTGTTGGTGACTGTTATGTGTAACCATCGTTGCTAGCTTATTAGCAACAATTACTGATACCTTCGCTTTTGGTGATGGTATCAAGATGAGGTTACTCAACTTCTCCAAAAACAATTAATTAATTTGATCCTATTCATTAGGCAAATTCTTGAAATTAGCTATGATACGTGTGATTTTTCAACAAATAATCAATTTCAAGAATCATCTCCATTTTTTCCCCCAAAAACTTCAAAGCTAGGGGAGCAAGCATCAATGTTTTTCACAAAACACAAATATGACAAAAACATTAATTTATTTTGGAAACAAAAATAGGTACATAAATTAGCGAAAATTTGCAACAATTGTAGATTTCATTTTTTTTCCTTAACAATTTATCAAATCAATAATAATCAACTATTTAAATAAAGTTAAGCAATTAAAGGAAGTTTTGATACCATCATTAGAAAATAAATTGAGATCTAATTGTGAGTGTAACCGAATATGTTTACAATTTCCCATTGGATCTCTTCAAAAGTATAACTTAAAACACGAATCAAAAGGGTTAAAGATAAACCTCATTTGATATGTTGCAAAAGCTTTTGTTCTTAGGTGAAGTTGTCAACTACGAATTATTCAAATGATCAAGCTCTAATAGAATCTGCATCGTAAAGAAAAGAAAACTCAACTTTGAGAGGATTAATAAGAGCTATAGCTCCTTTATGTCTTTCTCTTTCATAAAGAAAGACTAAAGTTTCTTTCAAATTTAATTAAAATAAAATACTTAATTATAATCAAAATCTAGCTCTAATCATAATTAAAATTTAATTTTAATAAATTTACATATCTCATATTTCATCTATAAAGTTTGAACTTTATAATTAAGTCCAACTTAATCTAAATTATTTTTTTCTCTTTAATTACTCTTTTATGTATGATCCATTAGGGTCCTAATTGTTTTGGAAATGAATAAACTAAAATTTATTTTAATTTATCTTTAATTCTTTAATTATACAATTTATAATTATAGATTAAGATTAATATCTAATAATATGTCATAACTATCCAAATATTGTGAATATTAAAGTAGTTTGACTTAACATATTTATGCATAATTATAATAAACAAATTTATCATTTTATTATCGAATATTCTAGTTGAACTTAGATGGTGAATTAGTATATACTATATCTAAATTCATTTATGTTAATTCTTGCTAATTAAAAATTGATAATTGAAAATAAACTTTTTAAATCTCAGTTCATTCTAACTAAACAATTTCTTTAATCATTATTGATCAAAAGCGTTAAAATGTTCTCCCTTATTACTTTAAGGTGAAGAATCTTTTATTGACTTACTCAAGTATCTTTGTATAGTTTATATTATATCTAGGTATTATTGATTGAACTTCCATAAGTAAAATAGGTAATTGGAACTATAAAACACAATAATTCTTGCGAAAGATATTTTAATAATCTCAAATCTAAAGATCAATTGTACAATCACTACAATGAGGAGATTCATAGACACATAAGTAATATTTTATTCAAGATCCTCATAATTGAGTTAGTTTATTAAACTTGTTTTCTAATAAGAACCTATACATTTGTCTAAGTATTTCAATAGTTTAATTTATGAGATCAATTGCTTTCTTCGTAAGAAAAGATAATGTGTGTTAATTTTGCTATTATATCAATATCTCCACTTGATGAAATTATAACTAAGAATAATCTAGGAATAAAGATAAGAACAAATTGAATGTCATAATCATCATTGCACCATAATTTCAATTTTATGTTATTTATTCTAAGAATTTTGTTTTTAGTATTAAGCATTATATATAACTAATAAAAATACAAAAGATAGAGAATTTGTTGAATAAATTAATAGTAATATACATTGATTACAACTAATCGATTGATTGCAAAGATATAAACTAATACTATCAACATTTTTATAAATGAAGCTATTTATATTGAAAATTTTAAATATATTATCTTTTTAGAGCACATTAATAAAAGTAATAATTTATAAATTATTTGATCTTAATATATTATTTAGAGAATAATAATTCATAAATTATGTTATCTAAATAAATTATTTGTTGACTATTAAAAAACAAGTTAATAATTCAATTTAATATCATTGTATCTTTTTTTTTTAATAATGTAATAAGAGTTACATCTTCTAATGTTTAGAAGTCTTACAAGACTTCCAATGTTAAGACATATTAAAGCGACTCCACTGATGAGTTACACCACCGATGCAAAATTTGCACGTGTGTGGTTAACTGAGAGGAAGTAGAATAACGTAAAGTAGTGCTCGAAGAAGTTGGGGTTTAAAATCACTTCCAAAAGCAGTGATGGATATTTACCCTTGCGCTAATTATTCTTAATTGGCTAGTTTCCATAAGATGGTCGTTGGTCAGCGTAAGAGTGGCACCCTGAGATGTGTCTCAGCATAAAGATGCAACATCTTCATCAGCTTAAGAAAATGATTTCATCATCAATATACGTGTATCATGGATAAAGACTAAAGAGACTACGGAATATGGTATAAAAATTTAATTACACGATGAAGGCATTGACTTGGATCATGAACCGTCCATTTACGTACCAACCTATCGCAACGTGTGGGACCTATGACGCTATGGCCCCACCTAACTCCGAAAGTGAGACGACGATTTGAGGTTGGCAGAGGTCATGGAGCCAAGTCAAGCATCAAGCGCAAGTGAAAGGGGTTTGCTTCGCAATCCAATAATACATGACAAACTAAATGTAGAGTAATGTTGGAGATGTTAAACTAAGCACTACTGCTGGTGATATTAAACTTATTTATTGATAAACCTGCAGATTATTATTTACATTGGTTAAAGATAGATTGACGTACTCATTATGAGTGATAAAACTATGAAAGTGATAATGTTGGCTCTAGATCTAAATTTTAATATCCTTAAATAATTTGCAGATAATTATATGTATTTTAAAACTTACTTAAGATACACTTAAAAAAATTATTATGAACTTTCAGTTAAAAATAAAAATAATATTATTAATAAATTTGTCAAGAGGATGAGTCTTAGAGCAATTGGTAAAATTATTTTTTTTGCGACCATAAGTTCATATGTTTAAGTAATGAAAATAAGGAAAAGTTATGTACATTATGGCCCTCCTCAAATTCCTGCAAGGCGGGGAGTGTTACGTTTACTTGAATAAATTATTACTAAAGTTTTACTACTTTTTCCTAAAAGTTACTAAGATGTTTGTTTCTGATTTATTTTTTATTTTTTGTTGCGGTTTTAATAAAAAAGGAAACAACATACTAAAATGTGTTTGGTTGTTTCTGTTTTGCAATCTTCTATTTCTAAAAATAAAAAACCTGCAACATATTCTCAAAAACGAAAAATAGATGTTCTTTTTTATAAATATTTCACAATAAGTTTTCACACATTTTCTTTCTACTTCTTTCTCTTATAAACTTCCTTCAGTGTACAAACTCTATCTTTTTTCTCTTAGGTCCCAAATTCATCTCTTCTCCCTCTCTTGCTTCTTTGTTCCTTTTTCTCTTCCTAACTCATCTTTTACGTTCCTTTTCTATCAGTGGAGAAAGCAAAATTTGCTTTCTACACATACATGTTCTACATTTTTTGTTTACTGTTTTCTTGAGTTTTTCTTCGTTTCTAGTTTTTTACATTTCTGCATATATGTGTTTCGCTTTTTGCACATATGTGTTCTACCTTATTTATTTAATGTTTTCTTAAGTTTTTCTGAATTTTTAGTTTTTTACGTTTTTGCATTACTTGTTTCGCTTTTTTGCATATACGTGTTCTACATTTTTTGTTTACTATTTCCTACAGTTTTTTTGCGTGTTTGGTTTTTTACGTTTATGCATATATGTGTTTCTGGTTTCTGCACATACGTGTTTATGTGAAAGTTTCTACTATTATTAGATTACTTATGCTTATCTCATATTTAACTATGCTACAATAACATTTGTATGTTACTGTAGCAAGGTTGAAACTAAATTCTTTAATTCATCAACATCTTTATACAAACTACCACCTTCTTCAATATTTTTCTTGGCCTTTTCTGCAAGCTCTCGACCTCTTCTCCTCATCTCTGCCACCTCTTCACCACCACTCATTAGCCTTTTCACCACTGCCTCAATCTTATCTCTTCCCAATACTCCTAGAACACCAATCTTCAAAGATGTTCAGTGCATACTACCTGCCGTTACACCAGTCTTTAACACGTTTATGATCAACTTTTCGTTGTCGAATTTCAAGAAATAAGGCACCCTCTATGGATCTAACAAAGATGACAATTTGATGAGTATTTTTAGAAGACTTTTCAACTCGGGACCCTGAGGGTGATGTGGAAGGTGTTGTAGTATCATTTACAGAAAGGGAGGATGCATTTGAATTGTTTTGGATTAATGAACTATGAGAATTCACTGGGGAAGGAACATATGTCTTGGGTGATTTTGCCGGGATGCCAGGTAGATGTGATGGTCTAAGTAATTTGTATAGATTTTGGAAACCACATTTAGAAAAGAATGATGCTTGTTTATTTGCAGAAGAAGCAACAATCTCTTGCAACAGTAGCTTTTGAATTCCATGCTTGGTTTTGCCAACATTTCTATTGAGCAATAAAGAAAATGATTCCATTTAGTACATTATGGAAATAGTTAGAAAACAGAGCACAAACTGATCAACATAAAAAACAAAATAATAATAGAGCACAAATTGACCAATATCAAAAACAAAATAATGATTTACTTGAGAAAAAATTAAGTGAAACATTATCTACCGTAGAGAATAGATTTCAAGAGTCTAACATAATGATGAAATGTCTAAATTCCTTAAATGAATTGGGTGTTAACGGTGTACAATATAGAAAAGCTATGAAGGCTTTACATGATTCTCCACCTTATAGGGATATTTTTATGAAGATGAGAAATATAAGGAAGCTCGATTGGATTATGTCATTTTAGCTATATAATCATGTTATTGCATATCAAATTCTTATTAATTTGACACACTTTTATATTAAACACTATTCCATAGTTTGAATATTTTAAGTTAATGTCTTGTATGAATGTTTGACTTAACGTTAAGTCTATATTTTATATAAATATTTTGTCTATATTTAATCAAATCTTTTGATTGAATGCTTTATTAATTATTTAATTTTGGCATTGTAGATAAATGAATTTCTTATAAGATTTCGAATCAGATTCTGATGATGAACGAAAGAAGGTAATTATTATTTCTCTAACTGAGGGAGAGAACAAATATTTTCATTTACAAAAGCAACCATATAAAACTTCTCTTCTACCAAGTTATGATTTAATATTAGAACTTTTGAATGGAAACCCTACAAGGACTTATGAAAACTCAAGAATGAGAAAGATAATCTTATTGAGCTTATGTGATGAGCTGAAGAGTTTAGGAGGTTTAAAGGTAACAAGTCATTTTACTGTGGAGGAACAAGTAACAATTTTCTTGATAACTATAGGACATAATGAGACAACTAGAGTCAATGTAGAACGCTTTCAACAATCGACTTGGAAAATTTTGAAGTATTTTTGTAAAATCTTATATGCAGTTAATCTTCTTGCAAAAAGAGTTATTATTTCACCATCTTTTACTAATACACTTCCTGAGATTCAACATAATTTAAATTTTTTTTTCCATATTTTCAGGTATATCTATATATTTAATTACTATTTTATGTCCTTATGATTAATAATTATTTTAATATATTTTTTAATTTTTAGGATTGTACAGGAGCAACAGATGGTACACATATTGATGCACATGTTTCTACTGATGAATAAATACCATACAGGTGCCAAAGAATTAATCCAACCCAAAATATTATGCGTTGTTGCTTATTGAAATGCGTTTTACATATGTAATGGCTGGATAGGAAAATACTACAAATGACTCTCAAGTTTTTTAGAAACAGTGAGAAATTAGCAAATCAATTTCTTATGTCTTCACAGGGTATTATATTATTTTAAATAAACATAGTAATTATGATTTATTTTTAATATCTTTTTGTTAATATTATGTTCTTTATATGTTAGGTAAATACTATTTGATTGATTCAGGATACACTAATATACTGAATTTCTTTCACCAAATTAAGGAGAAAGCTATCATTTGCGAGATTATAGAGGCAGAGGAAGACCCCTTAAGGTTAAAAGGAATTATTTAACTATAAGCATTTTTATTAAGAAATATTATTGAAAGATGTTTTGATATTCTAAAGGCAAGATTTTTTATACTTAAAAGCATGCGGAGTTATGATATGAAGAAACAAAAATACATCATTATTGCTTATTGTGTTTATTTTACAATGTATGAACCAAGCGATGAATTATTTGATAGTTGTACTGTAAATGAAGAACAAATTAAGAAAAGTAAAAATGAAGATGTAAGTTTTCAATTGGAGTATAATATCACTCCAGCACAACTTCGAGGTCTATCTTGGAAGCAAAATGAAATTGCTAGACAAATGTGTAGTGATTATATTATTTCTATTTGATTTATGTTTCTTTTTGTACATGATAATACTATTATGTTTTCAAGAATTATAATATGACAGACATCTTTTATTGATCAGAATGACTTAATATAATTTTCTAATTAATATAATTTTATTATAAACAATTAATGTGTAATTTATTAAATTATATTTAATTTTTATATATTTTAAGTTTAGCTAGAATAATAATTAATTAATTAAAAAAATATAATGTATTATATTAAAATTATTAACATAAGAGTATAATTACAAAAAATAGGAACATGATGATAAAACCAAACATGTTTTTGTTTTTAGTTTTTATTACAAATCTCAATTAAAGAGGTTTCTGTTTTCATTTTTTATAATATAAATCTCACCCAAGCATTTTTTAATTAAAATAAAAACAAAAAACAAAAAACAAAAAACAAAAATAAAAATCTACAACAAAAAACAAAAGTGGACCAAACGCCTCTAGATAAACTTATCTCTTGACAAAACATTTTTCCACCCCTAGTTTCTATGCATTTTCTTTATTGGAAAATTTGCATGTAGAATTGGACCACTTGATAGAGAGCACTTTGAAATAATCTTTGGCTTCTGGTTTTAAATAAAGCTTCTGGATTTGCAATGTACTTACCTAGGGCTTGTATAAAATACGGAACAACTCTTCATGCCACAGGTTTTCATGCCACAGGTTTTCATATTCTAGATATTAAGTTAGCACGCTCTTGAAGGTCATTAACTTGCTTTCAAATTCCTATATTTAAATCAGTTGAACCAGTAAACGTACCCAAAAAGAAAAACCAACAACCCAAATATCACAAGTATATGAAAAATATGCTCTAACCGATAAGATGGATCAGTACAGCACTTGCACCAAAACGATTTAGGAATAAAATAGATATTATCTCTTTAAACAAACACCCACTTGAGAAGACATATCATAAAACTCTCCCTTCTGTCAACTAATTTAAACATGGACGTGACAACCACTTGTTTAGACAATTTTCTTGTTCTGAAACTGGTTGTTCAATCACATAATAAAGTAGACGTCAGATTCATGTTTCCTTGTCATGTAATCAAATTCATTCTTGCCTGTGTCTTTTGCTTCAGGACAAGATGGATCTGCAGAATTGGCAACGGAAGGCTAATAAGCTCCCCAAGTGTTGTGCCCTCTTCGCAGAACCTTTTCATGTCCTTACAGTTACCCTATTCAGCCTCTCAATCCCTCTCTCTTTTCTCCTACTTGCCAGACTCTCTTGCTACTACTTTATCGCAACGGGCACGTCTGATCCTCAGCAACCATCTTCATCTTTCCTCTTCTCTTCAGTCCTTTACACCAATTCTGCAATTATGTACCTTATCGTTTCCATTGTCGGCTTAGCGACACTTGTTCATAGTCTGACGGGTGGAATTTTTCTTCTATCCGATGCACCGAGTCGAATCTACAGGCCTTGTTTGCGCACTGCGTGGATAACGTTATGCATTTTGCAGTTCTGTGTTGGATCTGGGATTGAAGGAAGCATAGCTTTTGGAATTGAAGGTTACAACTTTAGAAATGAAAGAAGTTTGCTAAGCAGAATCATATTTTTCTTGGGGTTGCACGAAACTATGCTTCTTTGGTCTAGAGCTGTGGTCAAACCTATAATTGATGACACTGTTTTCGGGGTGTCAACAGACGAAACATGGGTTCAGAGGGTGGCAATGGCTTTGGCTTTCGGTACCTTGTGGTGGTGTAGGTTAAGAGATGAAGTGGATTCTCTGGTTATCGTAGCTGGTGCCAAGATTGAGCTACTGACGCCTGTAAGTGTCTGGGATTTGATAGGTTGGTGGTTGTATTACCTGACAGTGACAATTGGGATGGTAAGAGTTGTTAAAGGCCTCATGTGGGTTGGTACGGTTTTACTTTGTAGAAGGGTACGTGATGAGAATTCTGGTGATCCCGAAGGGAATGAGGAAAAAGTCTAACTTTGTGGAGTCTTTCTTCAAATCCAGCCGGTTCACTAATCTCAATTTCTTGCTCTTAATATTGTTCATTTGCAGCCAAATGTCCCAAATTTTACACTTTCTTAATTGTTGTAAACATCGGTTCAAGGTTTCAACATATATTTGAAATGAGTAGCATCAGCCAACATTGGCTGTCCTCGTCTTCTGAGACGGGACAAGATTACTATATATATTGTACCGAATATTATTCTTTTGTTACTGTATGCTATTGTTAATTTAGGACAAATCTCTCTTCCCCTATGCACTTGTTAAAATTTACAGATAAAGGGAGATATTCTTAGTTTTCTATCAATTGAAACTTGAGAGTTGATGGTAAATCCTTTAAATAAAAATTAATATTACTAAGATAAGGTAGATTTGAGATTTTTATCTTTGAGTTAAACGCAGAACCGGGAATTATGCTAACTTTATGTCATGGATTTCTAATTAATTAGGTTCTAGGGCCAACTCACTATACTTGTGTGGTTAGTATATAAAAATTATCAAATTTCTTGTAATTATACTCATCCTAAAAATTATATATTATTTTAAATGACCTAAAAAATATTTTATAATATTAAAAATTTAAAAAGTGGAATTCTTTTTGTTACACATCCATCAAATTATTTTAATGGATACTATCACATATTAAATTCAATTTTATTAAAATCTAATTCATCACATGTGTAACAATTAGTCATGCAACGATCTTGAACTTTTAATAAGAATCTCTAACATTTAAATAATTAAAAATAACAAAAAATTTTAATAACTTAAATTATATAAAACATCCGTGTGTTTTACCTTTAGTATGACTTGAAAACCAAGTCATTCCCATTAGACGTCTAGGATAGTAAAGGATCCATGTGCAAACATTAGTACTCACCTCCCGTCGGTATAATTGTTTCCTGGTTGGATCTCTGCTTCTGCCTTGATGGAATCCTATTCAACTGTTATGCGTTTGTTTGTCTGACTGAAGTTGACCAAACTAATGTGGACATCAAATTCATCTTTTGGCATTGATGCTTTTGTAATTGTAGATTCTGTTCTTCTCGTTACATATACTTGTGGACTTTCTACAAGTGTTTGGTTAGTTTCTACACAAAAGAGATCTTATGCTGACAAGCACATACATTAGCTTACAGTTTTGTCCCTCTTTAAGCAGTTGTTCGTGAATACTACTTCCCTTGTCGTTTCTTTAATCCTTTTCTGCTATGTCAAAGCCTCTGTTATTTTTCATATAACGTTGAAGAAAGTGGAGAGGCAGGAAGAGCAACGAAAGGCGTTGCCCTCGGATCAGGGCTTTGGTTGTTTCCAAACACCTTCACAAATCACAACCATTGCAGGATCTTGCTATTCTTAACAATATTTCCGCACCTAGCGAATCATTACCAAATTCAGTGATTCCATCATCTCTACAGTTAGTAATTACGGGAACAATTTCCATTATGTGGTAGAAAAGCTTACAAAAAGACTACAAGGATGTAAAGCTAAAATACTTTCGAAAGCTGGAAAAGATATACTGTTGAGGACCGTTGCGCAGGCTATGCCAAATTATCTCATATCCCTGTTTCTATTACCACTGGATACCTGTCAAGACTTGGAGAAGTTAATGAATGGCTTCTTTTGGCAAAATGGAGGAGCTAGTGGGGGTATACGCTAGTTACGATGGCAGAGGCTAGCTATACCAAAGATTTTCGGAGGATTGGGCTATCGGGACTTAAGGCAGTTTAATATATCTCTTTTGGCGAAACAAGGCTGGAGACTCCTTAAATATCCGAACACGATAGCAGCAACCATTCTCAAAGCAAGATACTTCCCACAGACCGACTTCCTTTCAGCAGAGGTGGGCAATAACCCAAGTCACATCTGGAGAAGCATCCATCACGCTAAACCAATTCTCAGTCAAGGCTGTCGAAGAAGGGTAAGAGACGGACGAACCATTCCGATATGGAGAGAGCCGTGGCTGATGGACGTTGATGATCCGTATATACACACGGAACTCAACGAGCAGGTAACGCTTGTGGCTAAGCTCATTACAGAACAAAGGTGGAATGAAGCCAAGATCCGACAGACGTTTAATCAACGAGGCGCAGATCAAATCCTCCAAATCCCACTCAGTATCTCACGACGAGAAGATGATTGGCTGTGGACTCTAAACAATCAAGGGGAATATAAAGTTAAAGAGGGATATCGCCTC
>JAOSBK010000004.1:6619552-6629772 GCA_027568895.1 Erythroxylum shatona
TCTGGTTTCATCGACATCAGATATATTTCATCCCCTCATCAAGTAGCTGATTGTCTAACCAAAGCATTGCCTCACTCACAGTTTCAATTCTTACGGGACAAACTCGGGTTGTCCATCACACCCTCTCGTTTAAGGGGGCATGTTAGAACGTAACAAAAATATATTCCTCATTATTTCATCTGTACGAATATCCTCTTCTCTCTCCTTGCGTGTCGAGACATGTACAGCTTCTGTTATTTTTGTTATGATTCATCGTACTACCATACTGTACACAATACTATAAATAATAAGAAAAGCTGAGCAGAATAACATGAGCTCAGAATATTTTATTCTCCACGTTCTTATTTTTCTTACTTCATGCACCCTTTTTTCTATGATCTCTCGGGCATCTCTGAGCAAGAAACATGGGATGTGGAACTTGCCCACCTTCTTTTAGCAGCTGCTCAGAAAGTAGGCTTGGGGCAATTTGATCGTGCAAGTAGATTGCTCTCACTATGTGAGTGGAATTCATCTAAAAAATCCAACCCCGTTCAGAGAGTTGTGTATTATTTCGCGGAAGCCCTGCGAGAGAGGATTGAGATCATACCAAAGGACGTGAGATGCAAAACTGCTCACGGGTTAAGTTCAAGTCTAGTTTTCCTTACTTACCACCAAAATGTTCCAATAAACTAAGTGATTCAACTCACAGTAATCCAAAGCATAATTGAAAACATTGGATCAACGAGAAAGCTCCATGTAGTTGACCTTGAGATTAGGAGTGGAATCCTGTGGACAACTTTGATGCAGGCACTTGCAGAACGGGAACTACCCCTGTTTAGACATCTTAAAATAACAGGCATCGATCGGTTAAGACACAGGGGCAGTCTAAACGAAACTGGTATAAGGCTGGAAAATTTTGCAAGGTCCGTGAACATCCCTTTCTCATACAAGGTTGTTTATTTCACAAGCTGCTATGAGACCAGAGAGGAGCAATTTGATTTAGCTACTAATGAATCTCTTATAGTTTCGGCCCATATAATGCTAAGAACTATGATCTGGAAGCCTGATTGCTTGGAAAACTTAATGAGGGTGATAAAAAACATGAGTCCATCGCTGATGGTGGTCACGAAAACTGAAGCAAACATCAATTTGCCCGCATTCTTCACTCGTTTCATAGAAGCGTTGTTCTATTACAGCGCTCATTTTGATTGTCTCAACACATGCATGAGTCACAACATTGAGCACAGAAACGAAATTGAGGCAACTTTCGCACACTAAATACGAGACATTGTGGCGATGGAGGGCTACGCAAGGATTGACAGAAATGTAAAAATAGACGTGTGGAGAACATTCTTCTCCAAGTTTAGAATGGTGGAAATAGGGTTCAGTGAGTCCTCTCTGTATCAAGCAAACTTGGTTCTCAAGCAATTTCCTCACGTAAACCTGTGTAGCCTAGACAAGAACGACAAAGCATTACTCTTCGGATGGAAGGGAACACCATTGTTCTCACTCTCATCTTGGAAGTTCAGTAGAGATAGACTCAGAAGGTTGCTGCTAAATTTAAGCTTCGGACAGGCGTCATACTAGTAAAACCATCTCACTGATTCAAAAGTTGTTCAATTAAAGTGTCTTTACTCAATAAAATAGCAAGTTTTCTATTAGCTGATGTACTTTAGGTGTCATAGTTTCCCTGTGTACACATAAGGGTCCCAGAGTAGTATCAGAGCCAGAGAAAAACAAAGCCGGGATATTTCTCTGTACCCTGAGTGGTATCTTTGTTGTCTAGTGGTCAGGTATAGTCGGGCTCTCCTAAAGAAACCTGCATATCCCTTGGATTTTTAATCCTTGATTTTAAGTATTCCACTACTGCTTGTGGTTTATTTGGAAACATAATCAACCTTCACATCTTTTGCAGGCGAGGGACTTTGATTTTTAGGTTAGGAAGTGAGTAAAAAGAGAGTTGCATAAGGATATGGACACTTCTTCAGATCCAGTTCATTTAGCGTTAAGTTTGTTTATATCTAGTTTGCCTAGAAGTGTGAAGCGTGTATTATCAAACAAAATAGAAAATCTTGTAGAAATTACTCATGTAGAGAATCATATGTGTGAAACTTCTTTATTAGTTTTCAGTCTTTATAGTATATATTCTCCTGACCGTTTTTGGATGAGAAGTATTAGGAGTGTATTATCTACTTCTATATCTCATGTAAAGGAAATCATCTAAAGTTCCAAACTAGAACAATGTGGTCTTAGATCTATAACTACAAAATAGTATGTAAAACTGGAAATCCCTAAGGAGCTGATCGCCTTATGGAGAGAGCACAACCATACACCTACACTTTGGAGCTATATGACTTGTTTTTATCTTACATGGAAGAAAAGGTATTCTTGCAATAGCCAGGATATCCCTTCTTAACACAGCCTACACAACGTACCAAAATGCCCTTATTGGTACCTTGCTAACAACGCTCAATAATGGAAGTGTCGTCTTGACCATAACACCTAATTTCAACATCAGGTTGGACGATCCTACTTTGTCTGAACGTATACAAGTTCAAATCTAGATCACTAGAGCAAAACAAGATCTAGAAGACATCATGGCTACCTTATATCACCAGATGATCTACTGTCTATAGAATCATGCCTTGGACATAAACCTGCCAATTCTACTTCGGATGCTCTTTACATGGTTGCTGATCGAGCTAATGATCAGACTACTATCATCCAGATCCCGAAGCAGTTACCTTTGTAAGAACTTGAAAAGTTGATGCCAACAGAATGGATTACCAATTACTAAAAGGTATTCCACGTGTCTCATCGATATTATTTTCACACAACAAATCCTTCAATTCTGCAGACACTGAGAGATGGTTCACTCAAATCCATCTACACATGGCCTAACGATGACATGCCTGGTCCTTCAACATCAGGGTCTATCATGATGATCCAGCCCATTAATCTAACACCAGACCTATCATCTAGGGCAACAAGCCTTAAGATCTAGCCCGTATTTTTTCATACGGAAGGTAAAGACGGTCCTCCTGTTCATTATTTCAAATCTAATGGAGATCCAGTCTATGTTAGTCATCGTCATGGACATTTTGTATGGAATGTCGACCCATCTATGTGTGAACCAGACTGTGAGATCTATCTCAATCCTTTGTCAGATACTAATGATGATGATCCAAGATATCAGAGGAGAAGGAAGAAGAAAAGGCCCAAAGATCGGTGCTTAGCTTCTCATGACTATCACCCTCTTGGTGGTGATCCAAATCCAGACGATCATAATGGTCTATCCATGATAAAAAAAAAATCAAACCAAAGTCTCTTAGAGAGATGCTCCGGTCGTCTACGTTTACTAAGTCAGATTCCTGCAGATCTACTAGTGGATCATGCAGATCTAAGCCAGAAATTCCTATTATGACTCCTATTCCTCAACTTTGTATAATGGCAAGTACATATGAGGATGACTTTCCTCAACTGTCCAGGAGTACTGATGAATTACAACGGGTTATCTTCAACCCTTATATCAGAGCTTCAGGAATTACTTTACAAGGAACACCAATGTCAAATCCAACTGATGAAGTTCTTCACTGGTAGACATCTAATGTAGTAGCCCAGAACAAAGTTCTGAGAAGGATTGATTCCAAGCTAGATGGAATTAGTCAATAAAATATTGCTACTCATAAAAAAGTCAATTTTGTTTCAAAACAGATACAAACGATGTATCGGTCTTACAAAGTCCAGATTCAACGTCTTAATGCTGAACTCAAGCAATACATCTCTGCCCATTACATGGAGCCAGACTTCGACTTCAAAGTTCATAAGATACAAAAGATACAAGGAATTGTAAAACAAATGGAAGCTGATATGCATGCGACTCAATCTCAACAGATATATGGCTCATCTTCTTCAAATTTCGCAAATCTACAGCCATCATATCCATCTCCTTCATATCAACAGTATCCAGAAGAAGCTTACTACTTAAAGGTATTCAAATTCAACTACCATTTGATTAGATAGTATATATATCCTCAGACTACTTAAGAAAAACCTCGATGATCAAAGCCAAAGTCTACATCTTATCGTGTGCCTAAACCTCAAGTCTCTGAGTCTTCAAAGGTTACAGAAGCGTCATCTTCTTATACACCTTTTGAACCAACGGAACAGTGGAGAAAACCATTAAGGATTAACACTCCTCCATCATCTCCACCACCAGTACAACCTTCCACCTCTTTTCTTGGGAAGGATAAAGCTAAACAAACAGAGTACATCGCTACTCTCACAGCTAAACCTTTTGTAGAAGATTTTGACTCTATGAAAGAATCAGAAGAAAGTCCTATTACCCAGAGTAGTACATCTGAGATTTTTGCAACACCATCTGATGATTCATCTGAACCATAAACTTCAGATCTTACCAATGAATCAACGGAATCAGGCGGATCAGACAACTTTGCTGACTTATCAGAGATATCTAATGTTCTGATGACAATGTCTCAATATACTAAAGTAGAGCCAGAAATTAGTGAAGCTGAATCCACAGGTACTGAACCCTTCAGACTTGAACCAGCATCTCAGGCAACATCAGCTACGACAGCTACACAGTCGACTATTAAGTCTACCTCGAGTCATTAGTTTACATTCGATGATCTTCCACCTAAGAAATGGAGAGATCGAATACTTGAATTCGGTGCATGGATTGATCTATAAATGACTACACTTAATCATCCTCTTCAGGATATTTTGTTTGAATTTACTTCAAGGTTCACTGGTACTTTGCGGGAATGGTGGCAAAGTATAAATGAGTATCAATGACTTCAGTACATACAAGTACCAATTACTGGAGCGCTACTTAGCATAATTCATAAAGAATTTATTGGTGAGCTCCAATTGATTGACAAATAAATCCGTCAGGAATATTTCGAGATGAAATGATGTTCTCTTGATAAGCGTGATCTTCAAAAGCATTACAAACGTATGACGGAAAGGTATTATCTCTTGAATGGATGGAATGATATTAATCTGCAATATACTTTTATTTCCTCCCTTCCAGATGAAATACAACCAAAACTACAAAAGACCATAGTTTCTCTACAAAGAGACATGTCAACTATCTCTCTTGGAGAAATCTATTATGTCCAAGGCATGATTCTATAGACGATAGATCATCTGGTGATGTAAGGTAGTCATGATTGCTTCTGGATCTTGTTCTGCTCTAGTGATCTGGATATGAACTTGTATACATTTAGACAAAGTAGGATCATCTAACCTGATGTTGAAATCAGGTGCTATGGTCAAGATGACACTTCCATTGTTGAGCGTTGTTAGCAAGGTACCAATAAGGGCATTTTGGTATGTTGTGTAGGTTGTGTCAAGAAGGGATATCCTGGCTGTTGCAGGAATACCTTTTCTTCCATATAAGATAAGAACAAGTCGTATAACTCCAAAGTGTAGATGTGCATGGTTGTGCTCTCTCCATAAGGCAATCAGCTCCTTAGGGATTTCTAGCTTTACGTATTGTTCTACAGTTGTAGATCTAAGACTACACTATTCCAGTTTGGAACTTAGGATGATTTCCTTTACATGAGATCTAGAAGTCGATAATACACTCTTAATACTTCTCATCCAAGAACAGTCATGAGAATATATACTATAAGGACTCAAAACTGGTAAAGAAGTTTCACACACACGATTCTTTACATGAGTAATTTCTATAGGATTTTCTATTTTGTTTGATAATACACGTTTCACACTTCTAAGCAAACTAGATATAGACAAACTTGACGCTAAATGAACTGAATCTAAAGAAGTTTCCATTTTCGTATGCAACTGTCTTCTTACTCACTTCCTAACTTGAAAATCAATGTTCCCACCTGCAAAAGATGTGAAGGTTGACTATGTTTCCAAGTAAACCACGAGCAGTAGTGGAATACTTAAAATCAAGGATTAAAATCCGAGGGTTATGCAGGTTTCTTCGAGAGAGCCCTACTATACCTGACCACTAGATAACAAAGATACCACTCAGGGTACAAGGAAATATCCCGGCTTTGTTTTTCTATAGCTCTGATACCACTCAGGGACCCTTACCGGCACACAGGGAAACTATGACACCTTTCTAGTTAACCCAATAGCTAACACCTTTCAACACATTTTGTTATCGAACAACAACACCTTTTCTATTTTCAAAAACATTCATTGATCTTCGTTTTCATTATGTTCATTCGAACAAACAGAACAAATCCTGCCTTTTTTTCAAAGAAATAGGAAAAGAGATTAAACTATTAAAATAAGTTATCAACTTTACCTAAAAATGTATTAGCTTTGCTTTAATTCTAAAATAATTGACTAGGCCATGGACTCAGTAAAAATAAAATAAAACAAATAAATTATGAAAAGTATCTCACTATAGAATGACAATTATTTTAAATTTTAAATTATGAAAAAGATACGAGGTCCACATTTTAATATTTAAATTAATATTGTTTAATAATTTATAAATAGTAAAATTTTATTTTTATTTTTAATGGTTATACATTTAATTAAAGTGTAAAAGTTATTATTTTTTAATTTTTATAATTCACAATTTTTAACTAAACTATACGTCAAATAAATAAGTTATGGTAATAATATAGTCAAGATGAATTATAATAAGCGCCACGGAAGTAGTAGTCACATAATAGGCCTATCTATGTATGTGTGTGTGTCTATATATATATATATATATATGGGATAAAGTTAATCTACTTATATTGGGGGGGGGATGGCAGAATTCCATTAAACTAAGATAACTGAACTACTAATTTGTTCAAAAAGAGTATCATGAGATCTTATTGTTATATAATTAACAGTAAGTAGATTAATACAAAGTTTAGTACAATAGTAAGCCAATCCGAGTTACACCAACAATTAAGATTTAAATTCAAGGATCATTATTTAACTATTTTGTTTTATGCTCAAACTAAGGGGGAAAAAAAGACTTAGTAACTGAGAGAGACAAAATTCATCATGGGTTTATAGTCTTGCTCCTTAGTAATTTCCCTCTGAATGTATCTGGATTTTATTAGCCTTATTCAAATTCTTGTTGATAAGAATGTCACAAATAATCATTGAATTGCTTCAGCCATGACATTTATCTAGTCGTTTGTATCAAATAGCTATCTGACTACCGCTTGCATAGCTATTCTCAAACTTTGATCAATCCTTTAAGTATAATTGTTGTTTGAGTCTTTCAACTTGATGTGTTGTCTATTTTTCTTTGTCTAAACTTTAGTCGATAGAGTGGAAAGCAGTCGTACTGGTCTGAATTTGAAGATCACAACAAACGTACACTTCAATAATGAACATGTGATAATGAACCTGCTTATGGGCCATTCAGTTTGGGTCCATATGCTATAATAGATAACCAAGAACATACAAGAAAGTGCATAGTACTATATATTGACGTAGCAGCAGCTGCATTGCAGCCCAACATTCCCAAGTGCTTAAATGGTACATAGGGAAGAAATAGAAGAAATCTTTGACCTCAAATGAAGTTCCTAGAACTATTGAAGATTTAGTGGGTACAAGTACATCAATTAATTCTAATATAATAGTCAGCACGATTCTATTCTTACTCATCTGTGTAATTATGTTATTTTATGCCCTATAACCAATCAATTGGTTGTAGTTTAGTGCAGGGACAGATTCAAAAAAAAATTTGAGTAGGGACAAAATTTTAATGGGGGCAAAATTTTAATAGAAGAAAAATTTTATTTTTTATGGGATCAAAAATTAAAATAATAATTTTTATATGAAATTTTTTGGAGGTAGTGGGAGCAAGTGCCCCCAATGCAGATCTGTCCTTGGTTTGGTGACAATAATTGATAAAGACATTCTTTATCTTTAAGTATTAATTACATTTGATGTTTTAATACTAAAGATAAAATCCCTGGAATAATTAATGTATAATTGAAATTATTATGAGATCATAATTTTGAGATTCAATTTATATTTATATATTATTCCTAAATGTACATTTGATGTTTTAATACTAAAGATCAAATCCTTGGAATAATTAATGTATAATTGAAATTATTATGAGAATATAATTTTGAGATTCAATTTATATTTATGTATTGTTCCTAAATGTTCTTAGTTTTAGTTTCATCAAGGCGAGATATTATTAAAATAGTAAAACTAGTATACATTATGTTTCTTTCTTATGAAGAAAGTAATTGATCTCATAAATTAAAGTATGAAGACACTTAAACTAATGCATGGGTGATTATTAAAGAATCAGTCACTAAACTAACCTAACTATGAGAATCCCAAATGGAATATTACTTATATGTCTATGAATTTCCTCATAATGATGGTTATATAATTGATCCTTAGACTTGAGATTACTAAGGTATCTCGTGTGAAAATTATTGTGTTTTGATATTACTTATGAATTGCTCTGTGATAATTCAATCAATAGTACTTAGATGTAGTATGAACCACATAGAGATAATTGATTAAGTTAATAAAGGATTCGTCACTCTAAAGTAATTAAAGAGAATGTTTTACTGTTCTTTATTAATACTGATCTATGGAATTCTTTGGCAAGAGTGAATTGATATTTGAAAAGGTGCTTTCAAATATCAATTATAAATCAATTACTAATTAGCAAGAATGAATATGATTGGATGAAAAGAGTAGATATTGTGTCCATACTCTGTCCAATTGGAACATCAAATGATGAAATGATTAAATTATACATTATAATCATGCATGGACAAGTTGAGTCAAACCACTTTGACATTTTTGATATTTGGGTAGTCATGGCATGTTGCTAGACATCAATCTTGATCTATGATTATAAATTGTTTAATTGGAGAATTAAAGATAAATTGAAAAAAGTTTTAATTTATCATATTCTAATTATAAATTGAATTATAATTTATAATCATTATCAATATATTAAAAACTTAATGGGTCACACATTAAAGAGCAGCTTGTGAAAGAAAAATCTATTTAATTAAGTTGAAAGTCTGAATAGAGTAGCCCTGATTGGGGTCTTGTACATTGTTCTATAGGCTCAGAGAGCATCATCTAATCTCAAGGACCAATCTTTTCTTGAGGTGTTTAATGTTTTCTCCAAGATGCCCTTAATCTTCCTATTTGAAATTTCGCCTTACCCATTAGATTGAGGGAGATAGGCTAATGCTAACTTGTAGTATATCATATATTTCTTCAAAAGGTTGGCAAATGAGTTGTTGATAAAATGACTTCCCTGATAATTGCCCGAGGAGTATCAAATCTGGTGAAAATATTTCTCTTGAGGAATCTTATGACCACCTTAGCATCATAAGTTGGTGTAGCGATTGCTTCCACCCATTTGGAGACATAGTTGACCCCTACAAGAATATATTTGTTACCAAGAGAAGACAGTAGTGATCCCATGAAATCAATCCCCCAAAGGTCAAAAAGTTCTACCTCCAAAATTCCTTTAAAGGGCATCTCATGTTTCTTAGAGATATTTCCAACTCTTTGGCATTCGTCACATGCTTTCACAAAATTTCTTGCATCCTTAAAAAGTGTAGGCCAATGGAACCCCACTTGGAGGACCTTTGCTGCTGTCTTTTTAGAATTGAAATGGCCTCTGTAGGGTGATGCATGGCAGTGAGTTAGGACAGCTCCTACTTCTGCACTCAATAAACATCTTCGGATCACCCCATCATCACAATGCTTAAAAAGAAAAGGCTCCTCCCATATATAATTCTTGAGCTTCGAAAAGAACTTCTTCTTCTGCTGAAAGGTAAATTTAGGTGGCAAAACTCCTGAAACAAGATAATTCACATAGTCAGCATACCATGGAATTTGTAATGTTACTGCAATAATTTTTTTATGAATAGCACGGTTCTGGTAAATCTACATAGGCAGAAGCAGTTGCACAGCTTATACAATTAAGCTGTGCAAGACAAAACAAGTGCTCACCACTGAAGGAGTCACCAATTAGTGGTTCTTCTCGAAGGAGTTCCTTCTGATCTGCAGTGAGCCTCGAGAGGTGATTCGTGACCCAATTCTCAGCTCCTTTTTTATAACAAATCTCAAGGTTGAATTCTTGAAGTAGAAGAACCCATCTTATAAGCCTTAGTTTTACCTCTTTTTTCCCAAATAGATAGCGAATGGTTGCATGATGTAACATCCCACTCCCGCAAGACCCGAATCCGATATCAATGATGATATTCGAGCTCGTGCCTCACGAGGGTGGTATGCTA
>JAOSBK010000004.1:6659573-6672200 GCA_027568895.1 Erythroxylum shatona
TTCAAAACCTTAATGCATCAACTGTTTATCTATCTAATTTTGCATCCAAATTTGGTATGTATTAGTAAGAAGCTTGTGTAGGTCTTCCTATGTGGTTTAAGTTTGAACTTCTTATGCTAATTGCCCGCTGAGAGCCAACTTGTGTTTCTCAGGGTTCTTTCCCTTTGGAATCACTATTCCAGTAATTAAGAAGTTCATCATTTGTTGAGCGATGACTCCAACTGGTGATCTACACTATTTTATCAACAATTGTACATTGCTTGATATTTTAACTCATGACGATGCTAAAGTGTAGTTCTACTAGTTTGGCTCTTATATTTTTTTTCTATAGACATGCTTCAGTATCATTATGTTTTACGACACCTTAACGAGCACACTGCCTACATCTATAAAGTTTTCTTGAAGTAACATTATTTTGAAATGGATATAATGCAGGTATGGGATTTCAAAGGAAACGAGCTGAAATCCAGATGGGAAGTTGGCTGCTCTCTAGTTAAGATTGTTTATCACCGTCCAAATGGTAACCATTCTTCTTGTCCTCCTCCTTCATCATCTTCTTCTTCTCCTTATTTGTTCCTCTCTGTTAGGACCCGAAAATCCTAGCAAGCTCTGATCCACACACTAACACCAAAGCAAGTGAATTGAACAACAAGGAATAAAGAAAAAACAGAGAAGAAAAAGATGAGGAAAACTCTCGTTAGGCTTCGAGGGCTAGCCAACCTCCACAGTTCAAGTTTTTCATAATAGAATCATCATGATGTTCTGCTCACCTTCCCACACCAAAAGCCACATCTTCAAGATTCTGAAGCAAACAGATTGTTATCTTCTCGCAGTCAAGGCAGTAAAGGGATGTGGCAACGTACATAAATATATATGTGGTGGGAAACGTTGAAAACCCTACTTCTGTGGGGTCCCAAATTGCGTTTTTTCCAAGTTTTCCGTCCCAACCCAACAAGCAAACAACAAAGTTGCGATTGAAATTAGTATTCAAATTTATCTCCTGCCGTAGACGAACAAAGTCGAGATTTAAATTAGTATCCAAATTTATCTCCTACCACCGAAGATGAAAGTCGCGACTGAAATGAGTATTCTAATATTTTCTCCTTGAATATGAAGACATAAACATCAATCCCATTCCCATACCTGTGTAAGAGGCAAGGGCCCGTCTACATTATAGGCATCCATGAAGAATACAAAAGAAGGCGGTCGTCAAGTCGGACTACTTACTCGTCCAATGTGAAATATATACGATATTATATTCGAAGTTTCGAACTCACGATTAAGGAGGCTTGACTATAGTAATTTACTATCATTTTATAGATTCGGAATAAAATAAAATAAAATAAACCTCGATAAATTTACAATGTGTAAATATGTATCATCTCAAGAAAATACAAATTTTATTTCTTTTATAGGCCTTTTTAAAATTAAAATATTTTTATTTTATTGTCAAGGTTATCTCAATTTTAAGATATAAATATTTAGCATAATAATTAATTGCTAATCTACTTTTAAATTCTTAAAATTGGATGCATTTGATATATGTTTATACTTACTCAAATTGTTAACATTCTAATAAATTGAATATTTTCACTTAAATTTTTATTAGATTGTTTAGAACTATTTTTATATAATTTCTTAAAATTCTTATTAGAAGAGTTACTCTTTTAACAAATTTATCGATAACTTTTTTTAATATATTAACTATTCTACTTGTTTTCTTTTTTTTAACTTCCTTTTGGGCAGCATTATATAAAATAATTATAACATAATTGAATCAAAAAACCAAAAGCACACATATGGAAGTAGAACAAGTAGGCAGGCAAAATTGGACAACAACAACTCTACTATTTAACACAAAGATATTATATATCTACGACAGAGAAAAAATAATTTAATATCCTATATTAAAAAAATAAATACTAAAATTTTATGATAAAAACTATCATACTCAAAATTCATTTTTTATTTTTTCAAGTAATTCTAAAACATCGAAACCTAATAGTGATCTACTTTTTTCTAACTGTGAATCTTGTCAACCCATTTGAGTACATCTTGCCACTCTTGGTATAGGCAATACATATTCATCATAAGTTGCATCTCATCATAAATCTGGAATATACACATTGAAAAAACGGATAACTATTGATTCAGAGCTAAGATTGCATAGCAAGTAGAGATGATCATTAACACCATAATGCTTATCTTTGGTCCTCAATTTGTGTCTTGTAGGTAACTAAGTGACAAAAGATGTTTTAGGCATCTAAGAACCTTTCCACAAAATATTAAATCAATCAATTCGTTATTTCTAACAGCATTAAAACAAGATTGATTTGTAATTAATTTATAATTGATATTTGAAAACAATTTTTTAAATATTAATTCACTTTAGCAAGAGAATTCCTTAAATCAGTACTAATTAAGAACAATGAAACATTCTCTTTAATTACTTTAGAATGATGAATATTTTATTAACTAAGTCAACTATCTCTATATGGCTTATACTACATCCAAGTATTATCGAATAAGCTAAATTCTTCTATGATCTACTTTAATAATCTCAAATATAAGGATCAATTATACAATTATAATAAGAAAGAAATTCACAAACACATAAGTAATATTTCATTTGAGATCCTCATAATCAGGCCAATTCAGTGAATTTATTCTCTAGTGAGCACTTATATGTTTGTTTAAGTATCTTCATAATCTAATTTATGAGATTAATTTCTTTTTTTATAAAAATATAATGTGTACTAATTTTACCGTTTCATTATCTAGTCCTGATGAACTATAGATAGCAATAATTTAGGATTAATACATACATATATTGAATCTCATCATAATTTTAATTATACATTAATTATTCCAAGGATTTTACTTTTAGTATTAGAACATCAAATGTAATTAATAAAAAAATATAAAGGCAAAGAGTTCCTTTAGTTAATTATGTCACATAATTTATAATTGATTGATTGTAAGGTATACACCAACTTCTACTTCATCCTAGAAGTGGCTTCTATTGATTGCGTTCTCGTCGTGGAATAGACAAGAAGTTTGCAAAGGTGGTGACTGAAATTGATATCTAGAGTTGTAGCAAAAAGATTTAGGTGTTACAATGGTTGGTAGGAAAGGGAACAAGGGGAAAAAGGAGTGAGTACATGAAAATAGTAAGGAGATAGGTCAAATTTCTACTTTTATATGACATTTTAACATTTGAATATCCTTTTCTAATTTTTTTAAATAATAAAATATTCATATTTATATCTTAATGTGTTGGAAATTAGGATGGGATTAGATCCCGATCTTAATGGAAAAATTACAAAATTTTTTCGTATTTTGATTTCCCAAAAACTAATATCACTTTAATTCTATAAAATGATTAACATATAAATTATAATAAAGCGTGAATATTAATTTGTGCCTTATTCCGAAGCTTGATCATATTCTTTTCATTTCCCTTAAACCGTTTTCGAAATCGGTTAATCTCTACCACCGTAGCTACATAAGTGTTTGGCCTCTAACAGTATCTACATAACAGATTGAGAGAACTTTATACGTCTTACAAAGATGATTAAGCAAAAAGTGCAAGCTTCATTAGAGCTTAAGCCTATTTATAATAAGTTTAAGACATTTTAGTAATTTAATTGAAATTAAATTCTAATTTTAATTAAATTTTAATTAGAATTACAAATAATTCTAATTAAATACCAAATATGCTCAAATAAGATTCAATGTCTCATATTGATTCTTATTTATTAAATATCTCATATTTAATCATAAAATTTCTCAAACTTTACAATCAAGTCCAACTTGATTAAAATATATTTGCTTTCTTCAACTCATTATTTATATAGGCCCTATTAGACTCCCAAATATGGAGGCAATGAATATAAATTATAATTCTTATTCATAATTAGAATGAGATAAGTTAAAACTCTTTCTAATTTTTCTTTAATTCTCTAATTAAACAACTTATAATTATAGATCAAGATTGACATCTAGTAACACGCCATGACTACCCAAATATTTCAGAATGTCGTTAGTTTTAACTAACATAACATACCTGATATTTGTTTGAACCTTTTTTTTAAGAGAATAAATAAATATATTAATAAAAAGGAAGGTTCAATGCAGAAATCAAAGAGGCCAAAGGAGACACTCAAAAACTATATGCAAAGAAAACAAAAAAGTCACATGAGATTGTCAATAACAATTAAAAAAAAGAAATAAAGCTAAGTGGGGAGTTTCTAGATATGCCGCTGAAGATCAAATGTCTGAAAAACGAGACTTGAGTCCTGGAAGCTGAAAACGGATAAGCTTAATGATATCCTAGATAATGCCTTGGGACAATCGGTGTCATTAGCTGAAAATGCAATTATTTCTTTTGTACCAAAGAAAGTGAACAGAGTGCATTTAACTCACTTTCCTATCACTATTATTTATTGACAGTTTTTAACAAATATTAATTTAAGACTAACCTCTTATTTTCATTAGGGTAATTTTTCGCTATTAATTATTACAGTTGATATAAGTTAGCATTTTTTTTACAATTTTAAAAATTAATAAACAACTTTTAATTAAGAAGTTATGATATCAACCTTGCAATTTTTTGTTGAATATAGTTATATAAATGATGTGGCCTGTGGGTACTCAATATAAGTTGTTAAATCTTGCAATAATTCTAATATAACGTTTGGTTGAAAAATATGAGTTTATTAATTGATATTTTTATTTATATAACAGGTATTAAAATGTATGTACAAATATATACTTGCAGTAATTTATTTAATAAGATAAAATTAATAAGTGGTTTATTACTTTACACAATGTCAGTTGTCTTCAAAGAGCACGAGATCAGACTTTTTAGGTCGTACGTTATTTGGAAGTGGAGGCCAAAAATAGACTGAACCACAAGTTCATCGGCGCGTACATTCAGTAACTCAACTTTAAAATTAAAAGATAGAACATTGCAATTGGTATTACCAAATTCACTGATGAGGAAGATCTGTTCCGTTGTACCGCCGGAACTAATAAAAGCTATTTCATAACAAGGTGGACTAAAATTTTCAGCTTAGAAGCATTGAATAAGTTAATTCACTTTTCTTCTGATCATGAATGTTTCACCGGTGTCGTCGTAACTATTGATTTGAGGGACCGTACATGCAATGCAAGAACCTTGTGTAACAGCTTTTTAAGCAAATATGGAATATATGGAATACATCCACCGGTCCCTACACGGGGAAATCATCGTAAACCTCAGTACAATTGCGTGTTTATTTCGCAGCCATGATGTGCAGAACTGCAAGAAAGAGATAATAAACAATGATCAAAGGCACTGAATCTAATTAGATATTCCATATACCCGATTCCCACTACTTCAGAAGCTTTTATGCTACTCCACTTTTAGTCCTCCGCTGCCAAACATCCGCAACACAATCTACAAAGTCGAGGAATACGAAATAAACAAAACAAGGAAGCAGGAAGAATAGGTGGAATAAAGTGTAGAACATTTCATTCAGGTGCCATATGCTCACTATGGTATTAAAGCCTACCCCTAGCGGGAAACGTGGAGGAAACCACTATACATAAGCAATGTACGTAATATTACCAGATCAACACAAACTATTAGGTCATATCATTCCAATCTTTCAGGTAATTCAACTCATGACCAAACAAGGCAAAAGAAGAAAGATACTGAATTCAGTTTCAGCTAACATAGCAAAGAACGGAGAGACATGTGATAAGACACCATAGGATACGTTATCCAAATATTTCTCATGAACTTAAAGTCAGGGGGATCTGAAGAAATAAATCGACCTGATGTCGATATCGATTTATTTAATTCTTGCTGTTAAGGTGATAGGCAAATGAGGAAGAGACATTACCATAGCAATGACCTAGGCACAGAGTGGAATCCTTCGTACTCATGGTCTGCCAACTCTGGGCCACCACCTCCACTGGCAGCGGCTACTTTGCTTTCAGAATTTTGCAAACCTTTGCCAACTTCATCTTTACACTCATTAAGTTCTGCATTTGCTTTAGAAGAGTTGGGCACACAATACTTTTGCAGCCACCGGTCAGTTTCCCAAAGAACATGCATGATGCTCTCGCATGCAGCATACCCATGGCTTTCGTAGGGAAGAATGACCAGACGACAAAGAGCACCATGGCCTTTCAATGCATTGAAGAAACGGTCTGACTGCATCATATTGAAATGTGAAATAAGCAACCAGTCAAAAGCTGACAATAAGAAAAATTATATCCTAAAAACCATTATCAAACAGCAAAACCAATAGGAAGAAACTTTCATGTTTCTCGATTGGCAATGTAAAATTGAAAGGGTTCCTTCAACAGAGAAGGGAGGAAATACCTGCATGGTTAGTGTTCCTGAGTTGTTGTCTTCTTCTCCATGAATAAGTAATATTGGCTTTTTAATTTTATTTGCAGACATGAACGGGCTCATCTCTATGTAAGTATTAGCTGCCTCCCAAAGAGTCCTGTCCTCATTCTATGCACAAATAATGTTAGACGTTACTATAACATCTAAAATGAGAGAAAATTTCTTCTGAAGTACTGCATTTTTAAAGCTAAAACACCCATAATTTGTATTCTACCTGAAAGCCAAAAGGTGTAAGGGTCCGGTTGTAAGCACCAGAGCGTGCAATTCCACAGCAAAAAAGATGAGGAGCATGGGCCAGCAGGTTTGCAGTCATGAATGCACCATATGAATGTCCTCCAACAGCAATTTTGCACGGATGAGCAACCTTAATGAGTGCAGCATTAAAAATAATGTTAGGAATTAATATACTTTCATGAAAAGGTTGTCATACAAGGACGAATGGAGAAGCTTACTCCTCGTCGGATAACTTCCTCAACAGCTGCCTCTGCACTCGCAACCAGTTGCTCTACATATCTGATAAAGTCATGTATCAGCTAGAATTCCAATAACATCCTTCAAATACGTCATCATTACACTTCTGACTTGTAAAGGAAGAAACTGAATATATGTCTAGAAGAAGAAAAATGGTTACAGACAGTACGACCACGGCCAACCTAATCTATTTTCCTATACTTCTAAAAATGTTTTACAGATATAACACAAGTCCATTCTTTCGAGCTATCAAAGTCGTTGTTCCTTCACATGAACAAGATATGAATCGATCAAATGGTTTGTGCAAATTTGATTTACCACAGGAAGAACTGTGGCATAAAAATAGTGTGAAAAATTTTACCAAAAACAAACAAGAAAACTAGTGCATATGAGCTGCACAGTAATCAGCGTTATATAACAGTGCCATGAAGTAACCTGTCATTTGCCTCCTCATCACCCTCACCAATGATAGGTATTGTTGGTCCTGATAAAATGGCAAACCTGGACAAACCAATTCACAACAATGCGGTTTTTCAGCATAATAAAAACTAGAAGCTATCATATTAGTGGGAAGATCGCATACACAACAAAGAGTACAAAATTCAAAAAAGAGCAAGCTTCTACCTTCTGGCCAGCCAAAGAAGAGCTGATGTTGCACCTATGCCAGGAAATGCGTTCGGAGAACCACGAACTTGTCCAGCAGCATCCTTGGTTTTGAATTCTCCCGGGTAAGACCAAACTAAACATGGAAGGGAACCATCTTTAGATGGATCGTATCCTGGCGGTAGATATAAAGTTGCAGTAAGCTGGACCCCATCCTTTCTATGGTATCTAATCATCTCTTTTTTCAATGATGCCAACTGAGGGTACGGGTGAGGAAAAGTTGTAATCTGACATGATTTCTTGTCAGGCCAAATCTGGATATAGTATTGGGTATTCTCAGTTTTAGATTCTTTGGAGGTCAGTATTTTCAATTGGTCAAGGCATAGATCTCCTTCATTTTGATCAGACATCAATGCAACTACAGTCTCATAATACTTATCCTTGTCACTTTCCCAAATCCGTTCTTTGCTGCCTGTATTTCTGAAAGAATATGGTTCAAAACATATAGCACCAATGAGGACTCAAGACTGGCCAAGGAAGATACGACGAAGTTGTTGATCATACTCACATATCAAATAAATCAAGGAAAGGGATGTTCCCTTCTGGTGTAGCCCCAAAACCATTCAGTAAGATGTAAGTGTTGTCATCATTTTGCTTCTTTATCTTTGCAATCACATAAGTACCAGTAGAAGTCCTCCTCATCATGGGGGAGCCAGGATCGGAGTACACATCTTCCGATGATCTATCAAATAGAATGCGAGGACTCGCATCTTTAGATCCAGGAGATATCACCCAGGTCCTTGTTCGTCTTGTCTTGTACCAGGATTCATAGACTAGAGCTAATGAGTCATCACACCAAGAAATCCCACTGCAAATATTTGAAGATTGCTAAAGGTTAACTACTCAATTTTGTACAAAAATAAGCCACAAAAGCCAAAATTCTAACATAAAATCAGCGAAATAATATTTCGGTAATTACAGTAACAATTAAACCTGCTTGAACCTGGTGCCTATATTGTGGACAAATTATAAAGATATACATGACAGAAGCGCCTAAGGCATGAAATACTAGCCAGCATCAGTTTGCAACTTGTTTGAGTAATATTAAGCAATTCACAAAATCACAAAGCAATGGGCTTGAAGAGATTCTTACAAATTAAACAACTATTTGAAATTGGCAAGGAAAGGAGATCAAACATGAAGATTGTGCCATACCCATAGCGAAGATCAAGCTTGTGTAAGATTTCGGGCTGTTCACCTTCTAGTGGTTCCGCAGGCTGTGAATAAATAATATCCCTGGGAGAAACTTCCACCTTTGCATCACCGTCATCTTGAGTCTCAGCCCTAAAAGCCCAAACAGGGAACTGACATTGTCATGAGTTCATTCATTCACCGCATGATGATGTCATCTAGATGTCATCTAAGTAATTTATTATCAGAAGAATCCTATTGGATCAAACAATATGTACCAGTATAGTGTGGAAGGCTTGTCTGCTCTCCAATTGATTGAGCGCATACCTTTGCGCACACTATTGAATGCAATGGGAATGTCCTCCGCAAGTGGCAAAACACAAAGTTCCCTAACAAACTCTCCATCAGTTCTCCATACTTCAACCTTTCTGGGGAATCTTCCACATGGTACAATGAAAGAATACGGCCTATCAAGATAAGTGGTTAGGATATATTTCTTGTCTGGGGAAGGATCAATTGATGTATATACAGCAGGTCGCCCAATTTCTTTCACAGTTCCATGCAAAGAAGCCAAAACAAGTTGAGATGTAGAATAATAATCAAATAAATCTTCATCATACTCATCCTTCAATAAGTCCTGAAAGGTTCTAACTTGAACAACATTTTTCTGCTCATTAGACTGAATTTTTGGTCCAGAAGGAACCAAAGGTCTGATTGGTGGGTCTCCTCGTGATGATGGGATGGTGCAAACTAATAAAGAAGAGTTATCCACCCACACAAAATTATCAAAAACAGCATTTAAGTAAACATCAGGTGACTGAAACAATGGTCTAGCTTTCCCTGTTTCCATATCAGCTACCCATACTCTAAGTTTACTGCTGTCACTACCCTCCTCATCGACCCGAACACTGAAAGATGAGTGCCTACCATCAAGAGACCATGTGACAAAGTTAATCTTGGCACCTTCTGGAAACCCATGCACCTCTTTCTCTGGCCCTAATGTACCGTCAGGCATTAATTGATGGATACCTATACCAGTGTAGAATGACATCCTGCTCCTAGTGTTATATTTCCCATCTATGCGCATGCCAGCCAGTTTCTCCTCTGGTCTAGCTAATTCTTCCAGTGGAGGTAAAGCTCTCCGCTTGAGAAAAAGAATTTTGTCTCTCTGTGGTGAAAATGACAATGTAGGAACAGGTGGTGCATCCACAATATCTCTAATCTCTGGCGGAGGAAGTCGATAGTTACCTTCCAAAGCTTCTGCATTTATGAATTTACCAATCATTAGTAAAATCTCCCATACATCCAGGGAAACAACTAAAAGCCTTAAGTAGGCACAAGACAATGGCTAAACTTAAATCTTCGTATACAACTACGTGGAGCTATTAAAATCACTTATCTTCCTTTTTCCTCTTCATGAGCTCAACAAGTGCAAAAAATATAAAGTTTGTACATGAATTCAAGAAACTCGGAAATGCAGATTCAAACTTTAATCATTAAAAACAAAACATTTCCTAATAGAAAACTGGTGATTGACTAATTAGTTATGAGATTTTGATAAAAGAAAAAGACACCATCCTCTGTAAAAATATGGCCAATTTACACATTCGTAATACTACAATAGACTCAATCTCAAAGCGTTCGAAAGGAAAAACAGTCAAATTCCTTACTGAACCAAGCACCTAATGCTACAATATATCAAATAACAACAAGAATCTAGAAACATCTAATAACTTAAAGATACAATTTATTAACCAGTCAGTAAAAGACTTAAACGAGCACCTTCTTCGTCGAACAGTTCATTAGTAGAAGAAACGGAATCATTGGAGCCACCGCCAACATTTTCCGCCACAATAGAATTCAGAGGCGCAAGATTGGCGAGTCGAGAAGCGGCAGAGGTCATGGTCGACTTTAATCTCGCGGCGTGTCTGGAGGGAGTTTTCCGGCGGCGGGACGGCGTACGGGCGGATGCGAAACGAGGGGGTTTGGGTGGTGATGGAGAGAGAGGTAAGAGAGGGAGAAGCGAGAGTCGATGACAAACTTTGTAAAGGCGCAACATGATGGTGCGCTTGATTAAAACCACTTTTTTTAAAAGGTAAGATGCTGTTATGGAGTTGTGATTGAAAATGCAATCAACATCGGAGAACCGCACGCCTAAGGAATCTAGACCTTTGGATCTTTATCCGGTGCGTGCGGGTCCATCGATGCGCTGTCGGGGGTTCAGATTGGGCCATTTAAGACCCTGGGCCGAAATGTGATAGAAAAAGCGGTCCGATCTGAGGATCGCTTTCGCTTAGAATACGTTGGAAAAACAATTTGATTTTGTACAACTTTCTATGTGCTTGGCCATTAATTAATGCACTCCTTTTGTCCTTAGTCTACGAGTAGTCATAATTTGGATGTCCTAATCTCATAAACTTGAGAAGCATATGGACGGCAGACGTTTACACCTAATTTCATTAGTAAGAAAAAGAGGTAAGCAAACAAAAATATGAAGCTTGGAGATGAGCTAGTCCGTACTGGATTGAAGATCACCGATCGATGTGCGATATCTCCGGTTTTATTCTGTCCCTTCTTCAAACGCTCGCCGCCACGACAAACTACGTGCCATGCTTTTGAGAAAGTCTCGTTGGAAAAAATATTTCATTTATATCCAATTTGTGTTAAAGCTTCATTTGATTATTAGTGAATAAAAATTCTTACGCAACCGCGGATATTTTTGGAAATATTGTTACAACTAGTGTGACGTGGAAGCATACGATTCGTCATCACCAGATAAGAAACGGTTGTCCATAACTCGAAGCCCAACTATATGCCACCTTCATCCTAACAGCTCCAAGTTATCACTCCTTTGCCGTACCAAATCCACAACGAAAATGGCGACAGTATCGGGTCTCAACATCTATACACCTAGATTCTTAACCAAAGCAGCAAAAGAGGCTTCAAAAGCTAAACCAATGATTAGACTAAACAATCCTTGGGGGAGAACCCACAGATTCGGAAACGGTCGCATGCAACTCCGACAAGTAAGAGCAGCGCCGGAGGGACTGTCGGAGAAGGTGGAACAGAGCATCAAGAACGCGGAGGAGGCGTGCGCCGGAGACCCGGCAAGCGGTGAGTGCGTGGCGGCGTGGGACGAAGTTGAAGAGCTGAGCGCTGCCGCAAGCCACGAGAGGGACAAGAAGAAAGGGTCTGATCCGTTGGAGAACTACTGCAAGGATAATCCGGAGACAGTTGAGTGTCGCACTTACGACAACTAGAATCCGTTTTTAAAATGCTTTTCTTTTTGTTCATTATGCAATAGTAATAGCAATGAAGGTGTTGGAATATCATTTTCGAGTGGTGTGGAATACAACATACCGTATGTTTAAGTATTAATCAATTGGTGTAGTTTTTGATTGCATGTGTTATCAACTTGTGTTATTTAAGATTACGACTATTCGTCGAATGAATAGGGTTTATGTTATAGTGAATATATTGGTTAGAAAGGCACCAGTAATAACAACATTGTCAAGTTAGCAATGAATATTATGGTATGTCGGTAACCTTCCCGCTTTGCGCTTTAACCAAAATATACTGGCCGTGGGGATAAAAGTTTAATATCATCATGTATGATGTACCCTAAGATTGTGGTTAGATGCTTCAGAAATCGAAGGTCTGGTGAGGAGACGCAACCTGGAGCATTAACGCCAGGTCTACCGGATATAGATGTCTGCCTTTGACTCTTGGGTGTTGGGAGGTCTTGCGTTTGAGAACAGATCATCCGTCCAAGTTACTCTATCCAATTCTGTCCAAGTTGGAAACGGCGTCGATTTGAGATGAAAATTTTCAAGCTTCTACGTAGATGGACAGGCGCCTGTGGGTCCCATCCACAGGCGCCGCTTTTAGCCAGAGCCAGAGCCAGCCGGTAGGAAATAAACTTAATATATTGGCTTTGTCTTCTGTACGGGTGATCCAAT
>JAOSBK010000004.1:6692974-6703793 GCA_027568895.1 Erythroxylum shatona
TCTTATTTCTTTTCTTTTTCTTCTTAAGAGGACTGAAGGGTAAATGGTAGATATAGCAATGCACTTTCAACTCTAGCTGTCTCTGTTATGCCACCTTTGATTTTCTTCAATTTTAAAATTCTTTGTTTTGCTTTTCTTTGGATTTGGTTTCTTTAAGCTCTTTGGTTATAACTTGTTTATCAATTGATTAAATGGCAAAATGCTTTTTTTTTCCTTTTCTTTTGTTTGTCATCTGGCTTGAAATGCCTTGCCAAATATAGGAGCCATATGGAGAGATGTGCTGATGATGGATGAAGCCTTGTTTGAGGCTTTTCTCCCTGATCATTCTTTGGAGGTCATCCTCACATTTCCTTTCATCTCAACTTGCATTTCTATCTAAAATATCTTGGGATTTGTTGCCATGTTGAAGAATGTAAACTAATTAATCCTAATGGTCTCAGGCTGCCCAGGTTGCTGTCAAACAGTATGTTGTGAGCAAGTTTTCTGGCCTTCGGCATAATATTTCAGGTCATTTTATGGTTTTATCATATACCTCTTTAGTTTATAGATCAGGGAGAACAAATATTTTGTCAGGTGGCTGTTTTGTTCATTTGTATTAATGACCGCTAGCATGAGCCCTGACTGTTGAGCTACCTCTAGTTCATATAAATTTGTGTAAGCTGATGATTTGAGTGACCAATGGTGTGTAAGCTGATGGTTTGAATGACCAATGGCTTTACATGGGGAAGGGGTGTGTGCACTGGGTACACTACTTCCTCTCTCCATGCAGATGGTGCTGTCTCTGCAAGACTGGAAATTTTGTATTGCCAAAGGCTTCTAAAAATATCAATCAATATATTATAATTTTCTGAGTCAAGCTCTGTTTGAACTTGCAGATGCAGTCACCAATAATCATGTCAAACACACTGAAGGAGCAGAAGAGCATCCGTTGAAGGTTGCTCTGGAGGCAGGCAAAACCACAGTCCTCAAGGGAAGCATGGATGTCTTACTGGTAATACCAGCCAAGCTTACTGTTATTGCTTGTCCTTGCATAAAAAGAAACTATCATTTTGATAATGTATTAAAGTTTGCAAAATATGAATCATTACTAGTGAATTTCTAAGTTGTGCAAACTATTGCATTCCAATACACGATCAGATCTGTATTAAAATATGTGATCTTTTTATGCCGGTAAATGCAGCGTTCTTGCTTTTCACTGTTCAGTCATTTGGGTGATCTGTACTATTTTCTTTTCTAGCTTCTAATTTTCTCTTCCCCTGTATATTTTCTTTATTTTATGAAACTACATCTATTTCTGACACGTCATAAATATCACACACTTGCATCTTTAACTATTTCATGATCTATTATTTTCAGGATTTCCGCCAGCTTATTGATGATGACTTGGAGCTAGTAGTTAAACTGAGAGACTTGATTATTGACTTCATACAAGAAGGATTTCAAGATTTCTTCCGGGAACTGGATAATGACTTCCTCTTACTCTCAGGAAGAATAAAGTTAGGGAAGCAAGAGCAAGGCTTGACTGAGGGACAGCAGGTTGACAAAGTGGTTACTGGTCTTGTCCTAATATTGTCTCAACTTTGTGTCTTTACTGAGCAAACTGCCATACCTAGAATTACTGAGGTGAGAACCAATTTATTCTTTTTCTTTTGTTAATTTTGAAGCAAACTGCCGTACCTAGAATTCCTGAGATGAGAATCAATTTATTCTATTTCTTTTGTTAATTTTGAGGCATATATGATTACTATTCCACTCCTCATATCCAATGGGCTTGCATCAATGTTAATACTGTTGCTACTGTGTTTTCAGGAAATGGCTTCTTCTTTCCCTGGTGGAGGTGTTCGAGGCTACGAAAATGGACCAGCATTTGTGCCTGGTGAAATTTGTAGAATCTTTCGATCAGCTGGCGAAAAGTTTCTTCACCATGTATGAGCTAAATCTCTCCACATACTGTGTTTGTGCTGGAGCCTTTGTAATATTTAAAGCATTTTTGAATCTTCAGTGTGTCCTTTTCCTGCATGGTTCTGGACATGTCACATTGTTGGTGCAATTCCTCATCCAATGTGGGCATGGTGATTCAATTATTAACTTTCTACTTTCAAGTATCAGTATCTGAAACTCATCCCCACATCCTAACATAGATTTATTCTTCATTTAGTACATAAAAATGAGAACTCAGAGAATATCAGTTCTCCTGCGAAAAAGGTTCACAACTCCAAATTGGGTCAAGGTGAGTACCTTATATTCAGCATTTTCCATTAACTTGAGGAAAAAATAGTTGCTTGATGTTGATCTTCTCTAATATTTGTGACCTCAAAACAGCACAAGGAGCCACGAGAAGTTCATATGTTTGTCGATTTGTTTTTCCAAGAGGTTTGTGCTTGTATATGTAATCTCCTCCTCAGTTGCTGTCCCTGGTCTCTTGAGTATTTAAGAAATTTTTCTACCATGCTAATTTATCCAGTTAAGAGTCTTCTCCAAAATGTCATTGTGAGAACTTCTAGCTTTGGTACGGAGTGGTAATCCCAAATATAAAATGAGGATACTTACTATGATTTTGATTATAACCAGCTGGAGGCAGTTAGAGCTGAGGTAAAGCAGATTTTATCTCAGGGAGTTCCTCGTAAGCATCGTCGCACTGAAAGCAATGGTAGCACTGCCTCCTCCCGCAGCAACCCATTACGAGATGATAAATTAAGTCGGTCAAATACCCAGAAGGCGAGGAGTCAGCTCTTGGAAACTCACCTTGCAAAATTGTTCAAGCAAAAAGTCGAAATATTTACAAAAACTGAATATACACAGGTGTGCATCATGATTACTTGGATTTGTAGCAAGAAGAGAAGCTGGATTTGATATGATTTCAAATGAGTCTGCTTGTCATTTTACAGGATTCTGTTATTAATACTATAGTGAAGCTTTGCCTGAAAAGTTTGCAAGAATTGGTTCGACTCCAAACTTTCAACCGGAGTGGATTTCAACAAATTCAGTTGGACATTCAATTCCTACGGGGTCTTCTTAAAGAGAATGTTGAGGATGAAGCAGCCGTCGACTTTTTGCTTGATGAGGTAACAAAGAATAGCTTCATTGGATTTAATCAGCCCATCCAGGGTGTAGATTGTTTGCTTCAGTAGGAATTCCTTATTAATATGCAACCTTATTTCAAAACGGCCTCACACTTCCATTTTTCAAGCATACTCAATATCCCACTCTTAAGAGTCATTTTGGTGTTAGCTTTTAAACTTCTGTTAGAACTGATGGGTGCTGGATTTTGGCGGAGCAGGTTATTGTTGGTGCTGCAGAACGTTGTCTTGACCCTAATCCTTTGGAGCCTCCTATCCTGGATAGACTAATACAAGCAAAATTGGCAAAAACAAGGGAACTGAATCCACCAGGAGGTTCAAACCAATAATAGAAGAGCTCATAATTGTTTCTCAATACGAATCACCAACCAACTCCAAGTATTATCCTGGTATTATTGATTTTAAGATTGGGTCAAACTAGAGTTGGTTGACCAATTTGCTAGGCTTTGAAGCCTTTTTAAGACCACCTCTTCCAGTCCGCATTTTGATTTGACAAAGGCCTTTGTCTTCTTAATGCTCACCTGCATTCTAAAGTATACTCTTGGACTCGTTGGTGGGCGTGATCTGATCCCTGTTTTTTGTTTTCCCCCATAAATTTTGACGTACTATCTTGTCCTGAACAAGGTAGAAGCTTTGTAATTCTATAATCTTCGACCTTAAGTCACTTAAGCATCTTCTTGGAACTGGGTACTTTTGTACAGATTACAAAGGCGTAAGGACATGTTATAAGAGTGATTCCTTCTGTCCAATTTTCAAGTTTTTTGGGTTTCTTTGTTCACGCATGCATAAACCTGCATAGAGAACGAATTTAATATACAGGGTAAACCCATAAGAATGGTAAGGTGGAATATGCATTCCAGCATTCAAATTGTGGCATTTCTCCATTTCTCTTTCTAATCGTTGCTCAACTGGTGTTTGTACTGCTGCCCTGATGCCTGGATTTGAGGAAACATAATGGATACTTATTGTGTGGATAAAAAGCAAAGGGCTTAACAGAAAAGGGCATGGCAATGATCTTGGTCAGTTGGATCCCAAGTTCGATGGCCAAAAAAAGTAGGTTAAATCTGATTCGAATCCAACTGGGATAGGAAAAATCGGGTCTGAACTCAAACTGGTAAGTATTTTTTTTAAGGGAACCAAACGAAATAGATTACACGCTAAGTTTGAGAAAAAAAAATCCCGATAGATCCTCTAAAAAGATTAAGTGACACCCAACGGGTGTTGTAGTAAAATGATGGACACTAATAGCAAAATTACCGACATACTTGGCTAGTCAGTCGGTACATTTGTTGCTCTATCGGTAAATGTGGCGATGAGCAACAGTCCAGTTCTTAGTGAACAACTCGTGTATACTCCGAACGATAGGATTGAGCGTCCTGGATCTTCGGTCAGCGGAGGATAGAATATCGAACACTGCTTTTGAATCGACCTCGAGCTTGATTCGGCAATGACCCATATTCCATGCTAATGTGAGCCCAGTGAACACCCCCCAGAGTTCCGCATTTATCGAAGAGCACCAGCCAATATTTTGGGAGAACCCTCAAAGCCAGTGACCCGCACTATCTCGTAGAACGCCTCCTACGGTGGTCGTTAATGAAAACCGTTGACAAGCTCCATCAGTATTAAGCTTGATCCATCCAGTGGGTGGTGTCTTCCAGTCGATGAGTTGCTCCTGCCGAGGCCGGTATCCGTTAGGAACTGCTAGTCGAGGGCACCTTGCTGAGTTATGAAGGAGATCTGCATAAGACAAAATAAGGAAAATAGGTGAGGAAGGCCAAGTAAAAAGGGCATAAAAAATGGATTTGTTCCTCCATTGCCAAAGGAACCAACAAGAAATGCCAAAAAGTATCGACCAATCATGGCCAAAGACTTAACGGTGGCAGTTGAGATTTTGGAAGAGCCAGTGCCGATTCATTTGAGTGAAAAAGTCAACCAAAACCATAGGAGGAGGGAAGGCAATCCATACTTGTTTGCCTTTGACACAGTCGCGCACTACATGCAGCGAGATTTCCTCAAGGCTACAGTGATAACATTCTCCAGTTGTAGTGCAGTGGCGACAAACCCTATGCTAGTTCGTGAGCAGCCTGTCGTGCGCTAAAAGCCAAAGGAAGGAACGGATGCATTGGGGGCCCGTCTATTGCCAGATGGCCGTCAAGACACCATGGTCCGAGGCGTCCACTTGATCCATGCTCATGTAGTACGTAGAAACCACAGTGAATTGACCTGTGTTAGAACATCCCCATATTAGCTTATTTGGCCCGAGAGAGGGCTTTGGTGGAAATGTGCCCACTATCAACCTGCATATTGACGGGGGGAGATAATCATGAATGACACCACAATTCCACTGCCCGTTTACGTCCACAAAGTATCTAACATTTAGATTGCGGATGGACGCCGGGATGAGGTTTGTAACATGCGAGATAAGGGGCCCTATTCCCGAAATCCAATGGTTTAACCAAAACCGAGTTCGACAGCCATCGTCGATCATCCATTTTAATCCTTGTTGAACGAGATGCCATGTGGACTTGATGCTCCGCTAGATCATCGACCCACCTACTGTAGCCAAATGGGAGGGGAGAAGGCGGGTGTCAACGTTGTATTTAGCGGAAAGGACTTTAACCCATAAGGAGTCCGGTTTGTCAATCATAGTCCATCCTTAATTTGCTAGAAACGCGTCATTGGTTTCGCGAATCTTACGCAGGCCCAGTGCCCCTAACACTTTAGGCTTACAGACTTCCTCCCAATTGACTAGGTGAATCCTCTGTGGCCCCTCAGTCGAGCCCCAAACAAATTGCCGCATTAATTTTTCAATATCGTCACATATCCGACTGGGTGGTCTTATCGTCTGCATAGTAAAGCTAGGCAAAGCCTCGATGACAGATTTAGCCAAGGTAATACGTCCGACCATCGACAAAAGATGAGCCTTCCAGCCAGATAGACGTTGTTGCACCTTATCAATGATGTGCTGATATGTTCGACGACTAACTCTTTCGTGCAGGAGGGGTACACCTAGGTATCTACTAAGATCTGAAGTCTGTTTAAAGCCAAGAGCTCTACTTAAGCAACGAGTCATAGTCGGAGGAACATTTTTATAGTAGAAGCAGCAGGATTTATCGTGATTGATACTCTGTTCGGACGCAGTGCAGAAATCCTCTAATACTTTCATAATGATCGTCACTTGGTTAAGAGAGGCGGCAGTGAACAGAATACGGTTATCAGCAAAGAAAAGGTAAGTGAGAGGGGGACCTTGTCTGCTAAGTTAAATTGGCTGCCAGTGACCCTCGGACACTTCTTGCGAGATGGAGTGACCTAGACATTCCAAACATAGCACAAATAGATACAAGGAAATAGGATCCCCCTGCCGAATGCCTCGGGAGAGCCTAAAGGCATCACCGAGTTCTCCATTCCAATTAACTTGGAGGGAGACACTGGTCACGCACTTCATGATGAGACTGATCAGAGAGGCAGGGAGCCTGATGTCAATAAGAGTATCTTGGATGAACTCCCAGGACAGTCTATCGTACGCTTTTTCCAAATCCACCTTCAAAGCCATCATCCCTTTGCGCCCAGTTTTCCGTTTCATAGAATGGATGACTTCTTAGGTGATAATGATATTATCCGTAACCAGATGACCTGGGACAAAATTGCATTGTGTCGGAGCGACCAAGAGCTTAAGGTAAGGTTTGAGTCGATTAACGAGGATCTTAGAGATGGCTTTGTACAACACTGAGCATAAAGTAATAGGTCGAAATTGTGAGATCGACGTAGGTGATGGGATTTTAGGGATGAGAACCATGATGGTACGATTGAGGTCCGATTCCCAAATCTCATGTCTAAAGATCCTCTGAAGAAAATGAGTCAAGGAAGAGCCAACAGTATCCCACTGGGATTGGTAGAAGAGGGCTATGAATCCATCGAACCCGGGAGCCTTGTTGGGGGCCATGTCGAAGAAAGTTCGCTTAACTTCCTCGGATTAGAGCGGATTGCTCAGGTCCTCGTGAATGTATTATGGCAGGGGCGGGAAGTGTCCCTGCAGATGCCAGGCAGTGGGAGGCGGAGGAGCCTCTTGATATAGAGTCTCCAGGTAGTGCTGTGCTAGTCCTTTAAGGACCGAAGAATCGGAGATAACACTGCCATTCACGTCTCTCAAGGAAGAGATGCACCCTTGACGATGTCTATTCCTCGTGATAGTGTGGTAGTAGTGAGTATTCCTGTCTCCCTGTAGTAGTCATTGACTTCTGAACCGTTGGTGCCAGTAGAGTTCTTCTTGTAGAAGGGCCTGTTCCAGCTCTGAGCGTAGGTCTTTCTCAAGCTCGTGGAGAGAAGTCGAATCAGAATCGTCTAGGCATTTTTGGATGCCTTCGAGTTTAGCCATGAGTCTGTTTTTCGGTGAAAAATATTGCCGAAAGTGGTAGGGTTCCAAGTCTGTAGATTGTCCGAAAAGTGTCGGAGCGCTCCACTAACATCACTAGTTGGAGAGGGCCAGGTATTTGCTACCACTTGTCCAAAGCCGTTGTGGGTAAGCCAGGCCAATTGGAAGCGAACGTGTCTGGCTGGCGGAGGAAGGTTCATGCAGTGGTTAAGGGTAATGAGGATAGGCCTATGGTCAGATTTTAGGAAGGATAAATGGTTGACCGTAGTGTGGGGGAAGAAAGAATGCTAGTTGTTGGAGAAAAAAGTGCAGTCTAATTGGGCGAACGTTTGTCCTCGCTGCCAAGTAAAACGAGGCCCAGAGAAATCGAGATCTTCAGATGACAACTATGCACATAGTCTTTAAAGTGCGGGTTGACAGTGGGTTGGGGTCGGGATCCTCCACGTTTATCCCTACTTTCCAGTTTGGAATTAAAGTCACCTCCCAGAAGCTAAGGGTTTGGAGTGATCCGGGCAATCTGTCATAAATAGTGCCATAAGAATTTCTATAGCGAGTACGTCGGGCTCGCATAGATGGTCGTAAAATCAAACGATGAGTGGGTCCAATCTATATAGATATGCACAAATTGACGATGGGCTATCAATATTCTGACCGCAAAATTCGCTTTCCAAAGAAGCCATATGCCACTGGAGAAACCTTCAACTTCTACCCGAAAAGAGTGGTCAAAGCCTAGATTGCGGATAACCTTCATCGCTTGGTTTCCACTAATGCGGGGCTCCACCAGAGCCATTATATTCGGTTTGTGGATGCGAATATAATTTTTGATAATCGGCCTGAAGGTCCTACCCCTGGCCTCTTGACAGTTCCAGATTAAAATTGACATAAAACGAGTTGGGGGGTTGCTAATCAGCAGTAGCAAGGATAACAAGATCAGGTTGCTCTCGATCCGGTCTGGCGGACAGGTCCGCTGGAGGTTCCTTGATCGGAGTATCGAATCGGGTGGAGGAGTCTGGAATTGGGGTTGTGGTGATACCTAGATCCAGAGGTCACGACGGTGGGAGGAGGTAGGAAGGGCTCGTGCCAGACAAGACAGCCGGACTGCTATTATCAACAATCTCGGCCTCCATGGCTCGTGCCAAACAAGATAGTCAAACTGCTGTTATCAGCAGTCTCGGCCTCCATGTCTCGGCTGCCTGAGTTCACTTGTAAGGGAAGCATGACAGACTCGTCTTAGATGATGATGTTGGAATAAGAGGGAATCAAAAAAGCCGTGTGTGATGTGGCTGGGCTGAAGGGCTGGGGGCTACGGGTTGGAAGGGTTCTGGGTTGGTGGGCTTGGCCAATGTGGGCCTGAATAGGGGATGGACGTTGGGTGGGCTAGTGGAGTGGCGTGGCCTGGAGGATAGTAGGTGACATCGTTTTCTGTTGGTTAGACGTGGAAGATTCTGGACGTTGGTTAAACGACGTGCGTTTACCTCAAAAGTCTTTGTAAGTCGATTTGGCTGTCCCATACGACCGTGACAGAGAATCGTTGGGGGCGTTGCGCCTGGGGGGGCAACGGTAGGCTAATGGGAAGTAGCCTTAGGGGTTCGTTCAGTTCCAAACTTGTCAGAGCCTGGACGCTTGAGCCATAGGGATCAACACGGCCTAAGAGTTGGTCTTTGCCCGTTCAGTGCGACGTGGGGTTGGTCGGAGGGCGACGTTGACGGCGGTGGACTTGCATCCACAGTCCAACATCCAGATGTCCGGTGGCTCCGAAAGGTGCTTCTTCTTCGCGGTCGTGGGGGTTTTATGTAGCTGGTCCATCGGTGGGGGTGGCGCTGCAGTGACTTCGGTGGGTCGGGAAGGATAGGTCGGGGCTCCATGCCCGACCCGGCCACAGGTGAAGCATATCTGGGGAAGCCCCTCATATGCGACCTTGATTGGCTCCCCATCCAGTTCAACGATGGCTTTGAGTGGTGAATTGAGGTCGAGATCCACCGCGACCTTGGCAAATTTTCCATGGTAAGCATGCTAAGTGTGGCTGCCTATTTTTATTGCTCTTCCGACTAGATTCCCCAGGGCAATAAGAATTGATGGGTGGTAGCGGACAATCGAAAGCTCGGGAAACCTAATCCAAGCCACCACTTGAGTGACTGTCTTAATAGACGGTCGGAAGGCGGGGTACCAAGGCTGGACGAAGAGGGCGTTGCCGGCGATGATCCAGGGGCCTTGAGTGAGTGTGTGAATATAATCGTCTTCCTCGATAAACTTGATAAGGTAATACTCATTCTCTAGGTCAATTAATTTAATCGGGCCCTTAGGCTTCCATAGAGAAATTAGGCGTGATTTGAGCATACTGAATCCGAGCCTCCGGCTGAGTAATTTGATGACCACAGCTTGTTCCCAGGCTTGGTCGAGTATACCTTTAAATGTGTTGGAGAGTTCAAGCCTCGGACCATAGTCTCCTTGTATAATGGTAATGTCTCCTTCCTTTATCTCAATAATTTCCTCTGTTGGCCATTCTTGATCCGTTGAACCTGATCCCAGGTCTGAATTGCCGGAAACCACTGCACTGTAGCTGAGAGTGTTTTTGCCTGTCGAAGCAGAAGGAGGGGGGTCCTCCTCCCTTTCCCGAAGGCGAACTTTTTTTGCAACATGCCCAGGGGGTTCAGTGGAGTTGGGATTGTTCATAGTTATTGTAGCAATTTCTTTTTTGTCACTGGTAAGATTTGACTTACCCATATGCCTAAACAAACATTCGAAACTTGTTTGCTGGACTGAATTTGAGTTTTTCCAGTCCAAATCTGATATAAGTCCGGCTTGAACACAATCAACTAGCAAAAGCAAACCTAAATTGTTTGCTTCTCATTAATACTATATTTACAATGTTACACATTACCATGTTACATATAGTGCACTGTGAGAGGAGAGGACATGTCCTCTCGCATTTTTGCTGCGTTTGGTTATTGTCTCTCACATGCAGAGACAGAATGAGACAAAAATTTAGAAACAAAACAGAACAAAAATTAGAGACAGTGAGGTATTTGGTTGTGATGGACAAAACAGATAAAACTGTCTCCGTCTCGAGGACAGAAATGTGTTTAGTTGCAGTTGACAAAACATAAAAACAGTGTCAATGACTAAAATATCTCTACAGTATAATATGATTGAAAATATATAATTCATTGATTATTTTAAAATGAATGATTTGTATTAATAAAAAAGTTAACAAATAATAATAATAATAATCACAATAAGAAATTAATTTCATATAATAATAATAATAATAATAATAAATAAATAAATAAAAGAAGAGGAAGAAAATTAATAATAAGGAATTTAATAATCACAATAATAATAAGAAAATTAATTATGAATAATAATG
>JAOSBK010000004.1:6709515-6720080 GCA_027568895.1 Erythroxylum shatona
GTTCGGTTTCGTTCTTTTCGTTTCCGTTCTTCGTCTTTCGGTTGGGATCCGGTGTTCCGGATCGGGTCCCAACATACTTAGACTTTAAAGTGTGTATTTAAAGGATGTATTGTTGATCCTATGATGTGTATCCTCATGTTGGTGATGATTGTGTGTACCCATTATTGATATAGTGGAGTTTTTGACTGGACTAGGTCCCGTAGTTTTTCTCAGTTGTTCCATGTTAAAAATCTTGGTGCCTCTGTGTTATTATTTTTATCACTCTTATTATTGTTGTTATTGTGCTTGGGTGGCTGTTTTGAGATATCCTATTTTATTGGTAGTAGGTAAACATGAATTAGTCCTGGTATATTATTGATTGGGTTGTTTTATTGGTCCCGCTATGCAACCCCTTTCCCCAACAACTACTGTACTATCTTCTGTTCATATACCCCCTATGTTACTTCTCATCTTGCATGTAATTAAAATAGAAGAATCTCAAAGAACTTGTGACATGATTGAAAGAACTTGAGGTGAATAGCTGTAAAGAATTAAGGAAAGCATCAAAGTTTTACTAAAAAATCAGATGTAGAATGGGAAGCTATTACTGGAAAATCAGATCAAAGCTAACAACTAAAAAAAAATTGGAAGAATTGAACTCTATGTTTTCATCAATTTATACAAACTTTTGGAAGAAATAAAGACTAAAATTCACTCAAAAAGTAAAATGTGATACTTTCTACAAAAAATTTATTTAACAAAGAAGGATACACAATCTCAACTAAATTTAGTAAAATTGACTTCCTAATATTTGATGAAAACCGAATTAAGGGATGTGTATACAAGTATGAGCAGTTTTTATAGTTGTTTAAAGAGACCAGTTTAGGAATGGTACCAGTTGTAACAAGAAATTGAATTAGAAGTGAACCTATAAAGTGAAGAAACTTGTTAGCATATTCAAACAAAGATTTGATAAAGAGATATTTGAAGACTCAGTAGGTGACTTCAAGGAATTTAAATAAGAGGGATTGGTGCAATGGTATTATGTTTAATTCGATAAATACTCTAACAAACTGTCACTCTTTAAAGAGTACCTGATACATTTTTCTTAAAAGGATTGTGATTGGAATTGGAAGTGACGGTGAAGCTCCTAGAGCCATTCAACCTTCAACAAGCATAATCTTTAGCGAGAAAGTAGGAAGCTGTGATAATAATTGTTATCACTTCCTTACCTTTTAACATAAATAGTAAACCACCTCCAAGCTTAGGCCATAATAACATTGGTATGGGAGTTAAAGGAGGGAACAGGCTATAATTGCAACAAGAACTCCATCTGAAAGATGAATCTTGCCTATCCTAGGAGCCCAAATAAATGAGCTAAAGCTAACTTCATTAAAAGCTCTAAAAATTCTAACATAGTTAGTGACAGGGATTTTAATGAGAGAAGAGTAAAGGGGCAATATTTTTAATGTGATGAGTGTTATGTTCCCATATGTAAGTGTAAGAAGAAGCTACTGCATTTGTATATAATAGAAGGAAAAGACAATATGGAGAAGGAAAAAGGAGAGCTAGTAAAGGAAACTTAGGAAGAACTAGTGACATCCAATGTATCTTTCTAAACTATGATTGGAGTGAACGCTGAAGATGAATATAAACAAATGAGAGTGGTGGGCTACCATCAGAGGAAGCGTATACATATATTAATTGACAATAAGATCACACACAATGTTTTGGATGAAGTAATAGCAATAAGGAGTCAAACTAACTTGGAAACAATATCTGCTATATAAATTAGTGTAAGAGGTAAGCTTGAATTAAATTGCTATCAATATTATAAAGGGTTTGTGTGAAACATGTAATGATTATCATCATCAACAAATGCATTAGTTATCGCCTTAGAGGGTTGTAATATGGTATTGGGTGTACAATAATTGGCAACCTTAAAAATTTTGTTGTATAACTTTTAAACCAAAACTATAAAGTTTAAATAGGAAAACCAAGCAGTGATGTTGAAAGGAAATCTAAACAAAAAGACTAAGTTAGTATCAAGCAAAGAGTTGAATAAGATACTAAAAGGGTCTAAAGTTGGGGGATTGTTTATAAAGCAAATGACATATACCTTAGAGTATTAGTTGTAGTAGATGAATTTGGAGGAGCAATCTAATACATTGGATAGTTAGAAGAATTATTGGTTGAATTTAAGATTGTATTCGAGGAACCTCATTAGTTACCTCTTAATAGAGCATAAGCTCATATCATTAGATTAAAGTAAGGGATGTAAGAAATTAACATTAGGCCTTATAGATACTTGGGAGAGCAAAAGGATGCCATACAGAAGATAGTCAAGGAATTGATCCAAAAAGGGTTTATCGAACATAGCTTTAGTTCCTATGTCTCTCCAAAAGTATTAGTGACAAAGAAAGATAATTCTTAGAGAATGTGAGTTGATTATAGGGTATTCAATAAGCAAAAAATCAAGGATAAGTTCCCTATACCTATAATTAAAGAGCTGTTGGATGAATTCCATAGATCAAGCTAGCATTCCAAGCTTCATTTGAGATCTAGTTATCACCAAATTAGGATGCATGAGGAAGATATAACTAAGAAACCTTTCAAAAATCTAGAAGGATGAGTCCTTAATGATGTCCTTTAGATTGACCAATACCCCTAATAACTTTTCACAGTTTAGTGAATGTGATATTCATTCCATTCTTAAGGAATTGTGTTCTATTTTTATGACATTTTAATATTGAACAACTCTTTCTTTCAATACCTATAGCATCTTTGAGAGGCAATGATGACTCTTCAAGCCCGCTAATTATTCATAAAGGGCCCTAAATATGTATTTGGGGAAAAGCAAATTGTATGCTTGAGACATTTGATTTCAACTAAAGGAGTGTTTATTGATGAAAAAAGATAGAAACCGTCGATAAGTGGCCAATACCAGATTCACTTAAGGAACTAAGGGGATTCTTAGGGCTTATTAACTATTCCTAAAGGTTCAATAGAAATTATACAGGCATGGTTAGACCTCTGACAAAGTTATTAAAGTGACAAGTAGCCAAGGAGTGGACCTGGGGAGAGAAACAATAAGAACCTTTCAACTGTTTAAAAGGGTCCTTGTGACATCTTTGGTACTAGTCATGCTTAAATTATCCAAACCAATTATTATAAAAGTTGATGCATTTAACATATATATAAGAGTTGTTCTCCCATAAGAAAGACATCTTATTATGCACTTAAGCAAGAAATTGGCTATTAAACACTTAAAGCTCTTCATTTATAAGAAGGAATTTTTGGAAATCATTAAATTGATTAAATAATGGCACCACTACCTTAATGGAAGACCATTCTAAGTTCACATTAATTATCAAAGCCTCAAGTATTTGCTTGAATACAAAATCTTAACTCCCTTTTAACAAACATAACTACCTAAGTTGTTTTGGTATGACTTTGAAGTGTTATATATAAATGGGAAGGAAAACAAGGCAACAAACACATTATCAAGGATAACTAGTACTAAGTTGCTCACTTTAACAGTCTCTTAGGAATATACACAACTATTAGATGAGATTAAACGAAGCTTAGAGAAGGACCTAACCATTTAAGATATCATTAGGAAGCTGAAAATAGGAGAATTGAACTCCAACAAATATAAGCAGATAGAAGTATTATTTAGGTGGAAGGGAAGATTGGTAATTAGTTTCTATAGTGATCTATGAAGGAAACTAATCTCCATAAGCCATGATGAGCAATAAAGAGGGCATTCAAGAGTTACAACAAACACTAAGAAGATACAAAATGTCTTTTATTGAAAAGGACTAAACCTCATATACTAGAGAAGTGAACATGAGAACCTTGCATCTTTTGAGAATCTTAAAACTCTACCAATTCTAGTTGGGTGTATGGAAAAGACTAGTATAAATTTTATGGAAGGATTGCAATTATTTAAAGGAAAATCAAATAGTCTAGTTATAATAGTCATATTTAAAAAGTATGTAAACATGTTTTTACTGCATTTGAGATAGCCCAAACATTCTTGGATCATGTTTATAAGCTCTGTGCAATGCCTAAAAACATAGTAAGTAATAGTGATCCTCTTTTCTTAAGCACATTCTAAAGGGAAACCTTCAAGTTACAAAGAGTGAGCTTAAACTTTTCAACTGCATATCACCCTGATTTTGATGGGCAGACAAAGACAATTAATAAAATCCTAAAGACTTACCCATGATGCTTTTATGGAGACACTCCTATAGATGGTGTGACTATATATCATTGACATAATTGTGGTAATAACATGATATATCATATAGCCATTAACAACACCTTATTTGAAATACTATACGATTATCTTCCCCTATATATGTTCCCTACTTTGATAGCGCTTCTAAGAATTTGATGGTAGATCAAGTGTTGAAAGATATGGAATCATCCTTAGCCACTGCTAGATTTCCTCTCAAAATAAGATGGAACAATAGGCAAACAAGAGAAGAACAGAGGAGAAATTCGAGGTTGGATAATGGGTATTCCTAAAAACATTCATTGTAAAGGAGAACCAATCATAAGTTCTCTTCACTGTAGTACGATCCATATCAAATCATAGAAAAGGTGGGTATATGGCATATAAACTGCTACTTCCCCCAAGGACCCTCTCTTATTCAACATTTCAGGTGTCTCAACTTAAAAAATGTGTAGCGAGATGACATTTGATCTTTACAAAAAATACCTATGGCACTTTTACGTATAAACAATGCCTCTGAAATGATCTTAGATCGTATAGTGGTGAAATATCATAATAAATCTAAAACTCAACTACTAGTGTAATGGAGATATGCTAATGCCAATATGTCATAAAAAAGTAGAGAAATGGTATCACGTAAGTAGAAGAAAGAGACAACTCTATGCTATAATAATACGAAATGGTACATTTTACTTAAGTCATATGAAAATATTACAATGTTACATATGGTTTACTGTGAGAGGAGCAACCATATTTTACATCGTTGTAATAATCGATATGAAATTTAACAATGAAATAATTGTATCTCCTTTCTTCTCTTTCTTCTTATTATCTTCTTTCTCTCGTTTTTTTGTTCATTGTATTATCTTCCATTCACGTACTCTCTTCGTTGCCTCTCTTCTTGTACGTAACACAATTCCAAATAACACATAAGCATACAAAACCATATTTGTTTGTACCAATGTAAAATCACAGATCCAAAACCCAGTTTTTATTGCAAAATACTATCTATTGTATACAAGTCTTATAAAATTACCATTTATTGCAATTACAAGTTTATGGCCTATGAAACTAGGATGTTGCATTATCTGAATTGGATTATTCATAGTCTACTTATAGTATGAGCTTACATTTCCTGCCTTCCAAAACCTAGTTTTTATTGCAAAATACTATCTATTGTATACAAGTCTTATAAAATTATCATTTGTTGCAATTACAAGTTTATGGCCTATGAAACTAGGATGTTGCATTATCTGAATTGGATTATTCATAATCTACCTATAGTATGAGCTTACATTTCCTGCCTTCCCACTCAAGATGAAGTTAAGGAAGTTGATTTAAGGTTACAGAATATTAGAAATTGATATGAAAACTTCATACATGTTTGCTATTCTAGTAGGAAAACAATGATATGTAAATGGGCAAGCACATATAAGTTCCACAAAAAAGCAAAAAAACATAAACCTTTATTAATAAGAATTTTGTATTCATCACAACTATATAAATTGGCAATCTTCTTCTGAGTAGAAATCACCAACACTTTACATCATTTTCTCTACATTTAAAAAGATTATAATTAAAAACATATATATTTAATTATTCAATAATTTGATTAAATAAATATGATTAATAAAAAATATACAACATTTCTTCGAAAAAGCATCCATAACAATTTATAAATTAATCTATATCCATATTCTTTATACTTATTACAATATTAAAAAAGTATAAATTATATGATAAAAAATTATTAAAGCCATAAATGTATATAAATTATAAACTAGAGTTTATCTTGAATCTTTTCCTTACATAACCAACTTATGACACATACTAAGACCTTTAAAATTGTCGGATGGAGTGAACTACAACGAGGATTTATTATCCGACTACTCCTAAAAGTAGAATTAGAAACAACCGTAAATATAGGGATAACTAAGAAATTTAGTTCAATTGTTTGTATAATTGAATATTGACCTCTATTCAACTTCCACCACAATAATATATCAAAATTCTTATAAATCTGGAAAATATCAACTCCCAAATATGTATCCAACTTTTTTCTAATAAATGAAATCTTAGCCTTTTATTCCTTAATAAATTCCTTCAAAATAAGATTTAAATCAATAACTTTCTTGCTTGGACAAATATATGAATAGAAACTAAACTTAACATTGAATTACTATTATTGAACCCTTACCCATTCTTAATTTGTAATAAAAAATTACCATAAGTGCTTCATAGTGTTAACTTGTACAGAAGTTCGATCACCATACAGTTTCTAAAAACAATTTTCAACTATAAATATCTTGTAGCTTGAATTCAAAATAGTGATAATTTTTATGGTATTATTAGTCACATTCTAGTAGTTGTTGAATTTTTCATCATTCTACTTGCATCATTTAAACCACCCCATTATAATAAGTGATTCTCTAAGATAATGTTAAGTTGATCTTACATATGTTAGAAAAACAAATATGAGCAGTTATTTTGTATTAGAAAACAATTTAGTTACAACATTAAACACCTCCATTTTTTTTTTATAAATTTCTTTTGTCAACTCTCATTACAAAAAACATATTCATATACTTGATCACTACGTTAATCACTTTAAATGTAGAATCCCACCTTGTTGGTCTATCCAAGTATAACTTCTTAATGTAATGAATGTATAATTATCTTACTGTTTTCTCAAATTTCTTATTTAGGTGTTACATTTCAATATATTATCCTATTTCAAATTACATCCTCTTTTCTATTAAAAAATTCTTATCTTACTATTTATTCTTAACTTTGTCAATTATGGCATTATATGTACTATGATTATCCAAAGTTATTATTGATAATTTCAGTCAATGCTCCAGTCCATCAAATAATTAACCAACAAAGTCTTTAATCTGTCACTTATATAAGGTGATGGAACATAAATAAATATGTTAATTAAAATCAAGTTCAATGATCAAACATATCAACAATCAATATAAAAATAATCAAAATATATTTTTAAACATTATTTAGCTCAAGATGCGAGTACATAAAGTCTAAGTCTTGTTAATATATTACAATGTGACAGCCATATAATCTCTCTTATGATTTCCAAATGTCTACATATCTAATGTGATCATTAGTTGCTGATATTAACTGACAATATCTTCAACATCTTTCTCTTTTATGAATCATAAAATTTAAAGAGATCATATATTATTATGAATAGGGATCTTAAAAGTTGACAAGAATGAAGTAACAAACGTCTTAAAGTCAATATATCTACAATTGAAAGTGGATATTCATGAGTAATGATTTTCCTTGTAAATAAAATATGAGAGATTTTAGGATCATAAATTATGGTAGTCATATGACTTCCTTGTACCATTCTTCTTTGACTACATATAGTTATATGAATTTTCAAATGCGAGGTTTCACTTTTTGAACCCCTAATTAACAACTTTTGATAGTACTTATATTTTATCTTTTATAAAGTGATATCAAATATCACTTCTCAACCTTGAATAACTTCTATTTTTATCCCAGATTTTCCTTCAATTATTACAAGATTGTCATTTGATTGGGACAAATTACGTCCTACATGTGGTTGATTTGAATTTTATATTGAATTAGACTATGTTACAGAGTTAGCTTCTTTCATTTGAAATAATTATAGATAATATATTAGTATATCATCAACCTAAAATAGCCTAAAAAATTGTTATGTTATAAGAGACCTTTGTACGACCTATGTCATGTTCCATTCTTGACATTTGTGTTTTTTTCCTTCTAAATAAACTAATAATAACATCTCATTTGTTAGCATGGAGTTATTGACGTTTAAGGATGATAATAGGCTAGGTAGGTTGAGCAAGATACTTGAGCCGGAGTTCACGCTTGATTTGCTTGATTTCTTTATTTTTTAAAAATTAAAAATAAATTGACATCATTTTGTATATAATTTTTGAGCTTCGGGCTGGATTGAGCCTAGGCAGCTGGAACCCAAACATAGTCCGAGCTCAAAATTAAATAAAGGCCTTAATTTGAGTTTAAACTTGACTAACCAAGGCTGAAGCCTGAGCTTAAGTGCCATATCTACTGATGTTATGCCAAGAGAATATAAACCATACATTTAACTTCCATCATGTGATTCAAAGCATGTATAAAATATGATCACAAGTTCAAAAATAAGTGAGAGCTCTACAAGGCCAAGTATGGAAACAAATGTGACCGAGTGAGTAAACATTCGATACCTGTATCAATTAACATCAGCTCCATCAAACTAAAATTGGGTAATTTCTTACAAAATCAACTAGTTTAAACTAAGCTTGCAGTTTATAAGGAAGAAAAAGACAAACAAAAGTGATGCACAAATAAAGGGAAATAAAGTCCAACCTGACCACTATGCTTTACTAGCTCAAAATCTCACCAGAACATTCTTTTCAATAGTATCACATGATAATTAAATTGCAAATATTTTCCTTGAATTTGAATCCATTGGAAGATTAGTTGAAGCATTCCAACAATCTTATACGGCCATAATAGTAAAATCATGTTTGTGACTCCTTTTGAATGTCTAGTTAAAAGCACTCTGATACATCATGCAACTAGTATTCAATATCCAAAAATAGGGAAGCACTAAATCCAAATAATGTCAGCCATATAACATAAACCAAATAAGCAAACAATGATCCTACATAATATAGCTAATATATGTCTACAGAAAGATGAAGCATTATGCATAGCTCTTAGTTTGACAGCTACACTCACATAAAAAGAGGATGACGACGACAAGTGACAAAGCAGTTGAAAACAACAATGGTGACATAAAGGTGACCACGATGGCTAAAATAAACACATAGGCAATGGTCGGGGTAATTGGGTTTTCAAAACCAAGGAATACGACAAATTTTGTATATATACTGAATAGAATCGGGGCACGATTTCGCGCTTTTTCTATTCTTGTTGAGGTCGTTTAGACATACTGTGAAACCATACTCATAATGCTTTATTATATAAATTAAAACATTTAACCATTTAATAAATCAAAAGTGGTTGTAGTTTAGTGGTTAGAATTCTATGGCCATGGAGACCTGGGCTCGAATCCTAGTAGCCACATTTTCATCTCTTTTGACCGCTCTACTAATATTTAGAGTACAACCCTTGATAATCAGGACCGTCTATTGCGTCAAATTAGTCTCCAGCTTTTATATTGATCATACATCTTTAGTACCGAACTGCATAACAATAAGTTAATGGTAGACAATCATTCCGCTTAGGCTCATCAAGTTACCTTCTCCTCTCTTCTTTTGCCGTAAAATCCCGTCTCCCCCTTTTGGCCCGTACTCTCTATCATCTAGCATTTTTAAGGGGTCACAATAGGTGTAGAGCCTACCTAGGGCCTAAGCCCGGTTCGAGCAGAAGTCTAAGGTTCGATCAAGCTTAAGGCAGCTTAGTTCGGCCCGGTGAAGCTTGAGTAGTCTAAAGCTTGACTCAACATGACTTTTTATTTTTTAAATAAAAATGAAAAATGACACTGTTTATTGTAAAACGACATCATTTTTTATATAACTATTGGGTTTTGAGTTGAGTTAAACCTAGACAATCCAAGCTCGAGCTTGAGCTCAACTCAAAATCTAATTTTTGAAGTCAAATTAGAATTAGATATGGCCTATTTTCTCGATCTAGACATAGAAGGAGGTACCATTCAATACTCTAATGTCTTTCTTTTTATTTTATAACTTGAGAAAACATATTACTCAACCAAATAAATATTCATCATTATAACTTAACAAAGATGAGCTCAAAACAATGCTCAAGGCAAATAAAGTAACAACCTAAATTACGTTACATAGCATTTAGCAGTCACCTAAGTTAAATATCATCGAGTATTTTGTAGCTCTTCATACTACCAACTTTAGGTTATTGCAACATTTATTTATTAATTGTATGTTGACTAGTCTTAATTTTATTCACTTTTAGTGTTATTGTTTCTAGAGATAACAATCTTGGCTTGGTTCGGACCCATGACCAGAAGGAAATGTGCAAAACGGTGTCATTTCGTCAAAATTTTTTTAAAAAAGTGTAGGCTCGCTGGGCTGGCCTGGCTTGCTCAGTGATCCATTGGGCCATGGGCGGACCACGGACGGGCTGGTCCAGTCTGAACCCAGCTCGGTCCATTGTCATCCCTAAGTGTTTCTCGAATCCAGCCTATTGAAAAAGATATTTAAAAAACATATTATCTATAGTTTTTGTTGGACCAATGGTGGTTGACAAATTAAATCCTTCTTATGTTTTGATAATAATAAAATGTATAGAATTGGTTAAGAAATTATTTCAGGTGTTTTGGATTGAAATAAATCAA
>JAOSBK010000004.1:6758720-6783647 GCA_027568895.1 Erythroxylum shatona
ACCACTATTGTGGAATGACAGCAAATGACCTACAGGGTTTTAAGCACAAGGTTTAAGACTCCGAATGTTGGGCTCCGAAAATGGGGTCCAACATTCATTCTACTTCTAATTTTCACCTTAATTCTCCTCACTTCAAAATATTTTATCTACCAGAAACACCAAAGCAAAACTTGGACATATCCACATTTCTCATTCATTACTTTACCCTTGCCTATCATTTCTTGGTTCAAAAATTTTCCTCATTTGTTCTTTACTCAGGACGAATCACCAAATTTTCTTGTTTACTAGTTCTAATCTTCTAATAAAAGTTTGAGGTCCAACATCATGCCTCTTGTATGTGGGGTAACTCCATTATAGAACGTTTGCAACAAAAATTCCTTGTGTAAGTTGTGATGTGGGCATTTCCGTTGCTAATCTTTGTATCATTCCCTTGCTTTGTAGATCGATTCCTTATCACCTTGTTGGAAGTTAGTGATTTCCTTGATGATCTTAATGGTCTTAGTCAGGGGAAAACATTTATCTAAAAAGATACAGACTAACCGATCCCAAGTGGTAACATTGGCTGGGGTAAGGGAGTGATAGCAAGCATTTGCTATATCTTTAAGGGTGAAAGGAAAGAGCCTGATTCTAACTGCATCTTTTGACATCTGATGGTACCTAAAGGTATCATAGATTTCTAAGAAGTTCACTATGTGCCTATTGGGGTCTTCGTTTGTTAGTCCATAAAATTGCACATTCTGTTGAAGTATGTTCAAGAGAGCTGGTTTAATTTCAAATGATGCGGCTTATGCTAGTGGTCTAGCTACTCCTTGATTAGCTACATTGAGCCTTGATCTCATGAAGTCTATAAGGGTCCTCTGTTGTCATCCTTGGTTCTCTTCGTGGTCCAAATCTTGCTAAAATTCCTTGGCCATTGTTGTCTTCACGATTTCTTCTTCTTCGTTATGCCGAGCTTTCTTAATGGTTTGTTCTAGTCGAGTGATGTCTAAATCTAATTTTTTAGCTGTGCGAATCAAACTTCTCGTGACTCTTGTGTTCATGCAAGAACACAATTTCATAAATATAAAAGATAGAATGAAAATAAAAATTAAAAACTAAACTAAACGCCTTAAACTATATAACTAAACTAATCACCTCCTCGACAATGACACCAAAAACTTGATTGCAGTTTTCTGATATATATATATATATAGTTTTAATATTTTAACCTTGATATTTCCCAAGCGTATGGGTTGTTCGCATAGTATCTAAGGTGTCAATCCCACAAGGAGGATTAATCTAATCTCAAACTCTAAGGATGAAACAAATTGCAGAAATTCAACTTTAACTAAGCTAAACAATAACGCAATTTAATCAAACAATTCAACTCAAGAATAAATCACGAAATATTAACAAATCAACAAATTGCAATGCACACACCAAGAATCAACCTAAGGAGCTACCAATTGAGAGAAAGGGAAAATTTTTATATATCTTCAACACTAACATAATTACTTATGAAATGTCATATTATTGGCCATAGACTATCCTAGCGTTGGTTACTTTCTCTCGAGTTATAACTAAAAGCCTTAAATTATAAAGCCTAATCAAATTATGAAAAATTACAATTTCTCAATTCACAGTTTATTCAAACCCTAATTAGATCTGAAGTTTTCCACTAGACTACCGAAACCTATGTGAGACCTCTCATCACACAATTACCAATTTGATTGATTTCTCATTCTTAATAAATAACCTAACTCTCATTAGCCCAATTTAATTCTTTTTCATCGGTTCACCCTCTCAGTCTATTACCGATTTATGAAAATGCATAAATCAATCATAATGAATCCAATTCATATAAACAATCAACTTTTTATTGAATCAAAAATAAAATAACCTGAAGGTGAGTTTAGACAATCCTCAACATTCATAAATCCTATCTCAATAACTATTCCATTTCTATATATAGATAAAAATGGAAATACACTAGAAAATAGATTTGAATGGATGATGGAGGTAGTAATGACAGGAAACCTCCTATTCAGGGAAGTACTTTGTGTAGGCTTCTTCTCCACGTCTCTCTTCCTTTGTCTCTTTCTCAATCTCTCAATGAACTCTCTCTAAGGTTTCGTGATGGTGGCTGATGCCAAAGCTCCTCCTATTTTTTGTCTCATTATTTATATACTTATTATGTTTTGGGTAGTCCTAGGTTTTTTCAAGGTTGAAAGGTCTGAAAAATCCCTCAAAACTTGACTTTTCTGTGTATCTGGGCATCTGCCCGATGTAGGCCACAATCGTGGCCCTGCAGATCATGATCATAGGCTACTTGTACGCTTTCTGTCACGATCGTGGCAGGTTGGTCCACGATCTCCACGATCATGGACCAAGTCTTATGCTTCTATCATGATCGTGGCAAGTAGGTCACGATCATGGGTCGTTGTTTCAATCCAAATCTCTCCGAAACTTCTCCGTTCTTCACTGTTGACCCTAAAACACTAACAAATACATAAAGGTACCTCAAAGACATAATAATTAAGCTCAAATGCTTGTATAAAACACTTAATTATTGAGGTTAATTATTGGTGTTCCCTCATTGTGTTTGTTTTGCAGAAAAATTGGAGGAAGTTGTGAAGGTTAACAACCCAAAATCCCTCACACTTAGGTAACTTTCTAGCTACAATTTTGTGACTTTTTTTGTAATTTTTAATCAACCTACACTAGTTTATAGTTGGTTTGCATGTTGTGGTTGATTGGGACAATAATTGAAGTTGCATGAGGGGATAAAAATGAAGAAAAAGTGGCTGAAAAATGATAAAAGAAGAGGAGATGAGAGAAGTGGAGAGGGTGAAGATGACGACATGGAAATTTAAGTTGCATGTAGGGACAGAATGAGAAATGCAGAAAGTGAAGGATAAATCTAGAATTTACTTACATGAAAGGCATTTTTGGTATTACTTGAAATGGATGAGGGTAAAATAGGACTTTTAATTAGTTAAGGGTATTTTAGTAATAATGAGGGTTAGGTTAGTAAGAATATTATTTTTATAATTAATAAAAATTAGAAGAGAGAATAATGTTGGATTATTAAGTGTATTTGGGTTAGAAAGTTTTCGTAAATTAGTCTAATAGAATTTCATAAATTTTAGGTCTGAAAGTCTGATTAAGGAGCAATTTGGATCGTCAATTTGTTGAGTCCTACATCGAGGTAAGGATAACCTTGAACTTTACTCTTAAAATTAAGTATTGTTTTGTTATTAATAAATATATTTTGAATTAATCATTAATTTAATTAATGATTAATAATTACATACATGAATTATATTTACTTTAATTATCAAATAATTAATGTAGTATAAGGTGTTTCATTATTATATTTTGTTACAGTTTCTGAGGTGTATTGCTTGTTAAGTTGACGAGAAATGTGTTAATTAAATTGAGACTAGTGGTTGATAAGTTGTGAATAATTGGTGAAAATCGAGAATTAGTGGCTTGCTTAGAATAGGCTACATTCAATGGTCTTAGATGGTTAGGTTGTGTCGATATGAGCAAATGGTGGCTAGGTCTCTGTCTGTGGAGTAAATACTGGGGTATTATGAGTCCCGGGGATGCCTTATTCTGATGACTAGGTATCGGAGTGGTACTGAGATATCCTAAATCCTGGGGATATCTTGGGTCGATGGCCAGGTACTGGAATAATATCGAGTTACCAAGAGAAATTGAGGTAGCCTGTGTCGATATTTATACATTTAATTACATTTCCACTTAGTGAGAGTTTACAATGAGTTAAGATGAGCTGGCAGATCATTGATCATTGGATGTAAGCTTACTAGGTTAAGTTGAGCCAAGGCAATTCAGTTAAATATTAGCATAAAGCATAAGTGACAGTTATAACTAATATTTGTATAAATCATAATTTGGTAAAAATTTTGAAATGTTTGTTAACTATTTGGATTAGACTAAGTATTGTTACGTCTATACGTATTATATGTAAGATTTGATCGGTTAACTGTCTTATAAATTTTTTTGAGCTACTTGATTTTAAAGGTATGGTCGGTTACCCTTATTAAGTAAGAAACTCACCCCTTAGAATGAGTGATTGCCAATAACTTCAGTTCACGTGATAGACAGAGTGAAAAATAAGTGAGGACAGTAGATTACTTGTGTAATATTGTTGGAATGTATATATTTTTAAATGTGACAGTTTGGGTAGTTGAATTATATAGAATATTTTTGTATATATTTTTAAATGTGACAGTTTGGGTAGTTGAATTATATAGAATATTTTTATAATTGACAAACAATCATCTCTTTGGGAAGTAATGAAAATTTTGGTGATTAATGGTATATTTTGAGAACTATTTGGTTTATTGTGGTTTCATAATTTTGGAAGCTTAATAATAAATGCCATGGTAATTGCTCGATTCTGACTTGTGGTTTGAAGATGAACAAAAGTTGTGAAAAATAAATTAGTTTTAAGAATGATAAAACAATTTCATTGGAAATGAAAGTGAGGAAGAATTTATAAGAAACTATATTCTGTGAAGAATTTATAAGAAACTATAAGAGGAACAAAACCCCTTTAAAATTGTCAAAATTCGTTTATCAAATAATAAAAAATCATCGGATCCATTGTGGGTCAAAGATGGTTATATTTTGGTCAAAAATCACTAAATCCTGTCTCAAAGTAAAAGATGATAGTTTTGAACAATTACAATTTTATCATTGGTTTTGAAATGGCACGTCTTTGCATTACATTTCTGCCATTAGTTTGTTGATAATTTTGATTGTTGCCACTAGTTTTAAGAAGAAAAAAAACAAATATGCCACTGCTTTTGACAAAATTGAGATTTTATCACTACATTTTAAAAAATTGTAGTTTTGCCATCAATATCATAATTACAACTTTACCACTATTCAAATTTTAGTATTTATATTTTTCTCCTTTTGAATGTGGCTCAAGTGGTAAGGAGAAAATTATTAGAGAATTTTTGTAATTTAGCAATTCATAGTTCACAAAATAAGAAGTTTGATCTTTAAGGAAAGTATTCTAAATGCATTTATCATGTTTCCACATTATTGTTTTATATGTGCATAGTATGATAGTGAGCAAGGTTATTATTTATTAATAAATTTTGTATCTATTAGTTTATAATTACCAAAGTGTCCAAACTATGGTGATGGCATGCATAAATAAATAAAAGGTTAACTATTCATATTATACAACGTAATACCAATAAATATAGTGAGTGATAGATTGTTGTTTACCATTTTATAATCTTTCAATTCATGAAAAGTGGGTTAAACTATTATATTTGAGAGTAAATATAATGAGAGTAAATTATATTTTTTAAATATATTATACTTTTGAAGATGACATTTGCATTTGATTGAGAATATTTGTTTACTCATAATTAATTATCATCGGCATTTAAATTACGATAGTGTATCTTGATATCCACCTAAAGGGAGAATAATGAAATTATGATAGTGTATCGTAATATACTCATAATTAATTATTATTAATCCATAAATGATATGAGCATTATTTATAATTTTTGTAGCAGTTTCTCTCTATTCACAACCTTCATTTGTTACAATTTTCAATGTTTTAAATTTCTTTAAATAGAGTGAATAAGTCAATTTTCACTTAGATGTTTTGTAACGTGACTTGCACTATTAAAGGATCAACCTCCTACTCTAACAAATACAAGTAGTGAAGGAGAGAAGTCATATCATAAGGCATGGAATGTTCCAATAAATTGAGTCTAATATTTATGCGAACATTTATCACCAACAATATTAAGACAATTATTTCAAAAACTGAAAGTGCGAGAGAATATTTTAAGTTTGTGGAAGAATATTTTTATTTGTTAGACAAGTCGCTTATTAGTACCATTATGGAAGAACTCGTGACCATGAAAGATATCAAGTCACAGAGTATAAGGTTCATATTATTGATGTAAGGCCCCAACATATACCCTAGAAGTGTTATAGTATATATAAGGAGTATTAAGAAGTGAACATAAAGAATTAAGTGCATATAAGCATAGTAAGAGATATCATGGTAATTAGTTAAAAAAGATAGGGACAAAATAATTCGTTTATTTTAGCATATACATGAATAATTATATGTGAAATATGGACTATAATGAAATCAATTAATGATGTTATATGCCAATGTGGGAATTAAAGGAAGAAGAAGGATCATATGTGCAATTTTGCCTAAAGTTAACACATGGTCCAATAAGAATGAAGCATATGGTCCAATAAGACTGAAGCATATGTGTAAGTCTAGAATTATCATGAAATGGGAGTAGAAGAGAGGAGAGAGGGATGACAACTTAGGGTTTTTAGCTCCAGATTTTCTCTTCTCTTTTCCTCTCTATTTCATCTTCTTAATCACATCAATTTCTATAAGGAATCAAGATAATCCTAAGTGGAAATCAAGGTAAAAGTTAGTGATTCTTCTCATATTTCTTTACTTGATTTGCACACAAAGAGTTGGAATTGGGATTGAGATATGTATTTGTTGTGTTTCTAGTTGATGAATCAAGCAAAGCTAAAGGAGAAGAGAAGGAAAAGCTTTAGAAGAACTAGTTGGCCAATTTCAAGGTTTGAGACTACACTTACTTTAATTTATTTTTGTGTATGTTTGAATGGATACAAAGATTCATTTGGATATGCAATGGCTACTGGAATGGCGTCTTGGTGTTATTTTGGAGTTGCTTTACGTGGAATTGCTTGAATATTACAAGATAGTAACGTGTAGTGGAATTCTGGCTTAGGTTTGTTTGAACTAGTCCTATTGTTTTGTCCGTGACTCGGCCTACATACCTCTAAATTGGGTAATTTTAATTGGATATGAAACATAAGACAAAGAAATAAAAGTCTCTAGTGGAGACACCTAACTAATTCTAGCCAAATGACATTGAAATTTGAGATTGAAAATGGTGACTTGATGTTGCTCCTGTGTTGGATCAGCTTGTGATGTTTGGTGCATGTTTCATGATTTATAAGCCCAAATGGCCTGATTTTTAATTATATGGAAACTATAAATATAGGGGAAGAAATATCTAGGAGACCTAAAAACCTAACGTGAACGTTTGCTATGTGAAAATTTCAGAAAAAATAGAGGTATGAATTTTGGACAAGGGACACGATGGGAAGGAAATTACACTATTTTAAGTTTGTTTTCATTTATGATTTTTACTAAATCATATACGAATCTTTTTAGATGTTTATGAAACTTTGAAAACACTTAGAAATAAATGAAATATGAGTTACCATATGTGAAGTGGGTGATTAAATGTTGAAATTTATGATTGATCATAATATATGCTAAAGGAAATTTACATGTATATATATTATTTATAGGCATATTTATTTCTTATATATGTATAGTATGATTATACAAGTGCAATTTTGATACCCTTCTAACAGTGGTAAGTTATGACCTACATGTAAGAATGCAAATATAGATTTTATGATTTTAAATGAATATCATATGATTTGTCAATATATTAATTATGAAATTGACAAATGATTAAATGAAAATGTTATAGTGCTTGCTTCATTATCTTGTTGATGGATAGATAGGCATGCTTATAGGGTTACAATGCAGTTGCAGTTACAGTTTGATGCCTTCAGGTATACATATTTCAATACCTTCGAGTATCTATAGTTTGATATCTTTGGATATCTACAACTTCCATTTTCCACACTCACAAGAATGTGCAAGCCTAATACAAAAATTAAATTATGTAGGCCTAACACAGAAATTAAATTAAACAGTTATAAATAAGAGCTATAGTGTGAAAATATGAATAATTTGTGTTAAGGAGCATCGAATATCAATATTTGACTTATAAATGTGAATTTACGGTATATGAATAGTATGTTGGAGCATATTTGCAATATGTACCTTGCTTTATTATGCCATCACTATTTATGTGAGTTTATGATATTCATGAATGTGTGAGTGCTTGGTAGATGACTACTGTGAGTGGTCATCCAAACTAAGTGTTTCCCACTAAGCTTTCAAGATTAGCATGGGTGTTAATTCGTATAGGTCCAAGTAATAGGAGTAACGCACAGGGATTATCTACAGGGGCCAAGGCCAACCGCTAGAAGTAAATGTACTTTAGAATGTATCTTTTAGGTTAAAGATGATTGTATACGTAATGAAAGAACTTGTAACATTTCTTTTATATTATCATATAAATGTAAAGATGTAATACTACTCTTAAATGATAATGTTAAGTGATATGAAATTTTGTAATATATATTAGACAAATGTGTGATGACAATCCCTATAAATGAATAAAAATGTATACCATGAATGTATGTACAGGAATTTGGTTGTCATAATATAGGTGGTTGTAGATTCCGTATAGGGGATGTTATAATTGAGATGACTAACATTATAGCAAGGCTAAAGATATTAGGAATAGCATTGGCTGACTCTTTTATGTGCAATTCATTTTGAACTCACTACCTCTTAAGTATAGACCTCTTCAAATTAACTACAATGTTATTAAGGAAAATGGGATATTAATGAATTATTTAGTAATCTTACTCAAGAGGAAGAAAGATTGAAGAAATAAGGGACTCATTTCATCAACTTAGTGCATTAAGAATCTAGTAAAGAACTGAAAGTAAAATTTAACAAGTTTAAGAAGAAGATGTTGCTAGCCAATGCTACATGAATCAAAAGGAGAAAAGTGCTAACAAATGTAAGTTTTATAAGAAAGTTAGATAATGGTGGAAAGATTACCTAAAACGTAGGCTTGGTTCAAAAGGAAATGTAAACATTATGCTTCTAGTAAGTTTTTAATCAAACTTAGTTAGATTTCATCTTAATTCTTGGTTACTTGACACTGGTGCTACTACTCATGTTCTTGATATGATGTAAGAATTTCTTATAATCCATTCCATAAACCCAAATGAGAATTTTCTCTTTATGCCAACCTGTATAAAGGCTCCAATTAATGGATTGGGACTTATTTTTAAATTTTAGGTTATGATTATCAGGTAGATTTTTTAGAAACTCTTTATATATCTTCAATTTCTAAGAACCTAGTTTCCATTTCAAAACTTGAAGTTATTAGGTTTAAAGAGATTTTGGACATGGATGTTTCAATTTATTAAAGAACACGTTACTTATTGGTTTTATTGTTCTTACCGATGATTTATATAAGTTGGAACTTGATAATGAATTTATTGAATCTTTTCTTCTTATCCATGGTAGTGTTAGAATTAAATATAGTACATTAGAGGAAAACAAGCTTACTATATCATAGATACTTGGGTTATGTATCTAAAGAAATTTTAGAAATATTATTAAAGAATAAGATTCAGTCAGCTATATATATGTATATATGTATATGTTACTAATCTAAGTACATATGTGGATTACATTAAGGGAAAATAAACCAAACATAATAAGAAATGAGCCATAAGAAACAATACACTTATATTTATGAAACTTTTGATGTTCCCTTTAGTGGAGAAAAATATTTCGTTACCTTTATCAATGACTTCTCACGATATGGTTATATCTATTTACTAAAGGAAAAATCTCAAACAGTGGATGCTCTTAAGGTATACATCACTGAGGTTGAAAGGCAAATAAATAAAGATATGGAAGTTATAAATTATTATAAAGGGGGTGAATAATATAGCAAATATAATAAGTCAAGACAATGTCTATGTAACATCCCGCTACCATGTTAAGGCAAGAAAAGTGATTATGAGAATTCATTGAGAAACTAGAAAATGCATATCATGCTTAAGCTAATCATGAAATGCACATTTTTGCATGTTAAAATGACTATACATGCATTCATTGACATTTTCCGGCTATAATTGAGTTATAATTGCGACTTAAATATGAATTGATAATTTTGGTAATATTTCAGGTATTTCAGAATTTTTGGTGATTTTTGGAAATTTGGAGTATTAGGAGAATAAGACAAATGTTGAAATTGGATCAATTCTAGTCTAACATGTGGACTGATTAAATATTGACAAATGGTTTACATGCATGGTGACATGTGGCAGTAAGTTGGTAATACATGTAGTCACATGTTTAGGAAGGAAAGTTTTTGCAGCTGAAGTTTTGTCCTTCGTTGTCTCCACCGAAAAACACCATCACCAAAACTTTAACGTGTTTATCCAGTATTTTGATTCCTTCTCACTACTGGAGACTTTGTTGAATCAAGTAAGTGGCGGTTTTAGTTTTTCTGGATTCTTTAACTGATTCTAATGATTTTTTGAGAAAGTTGAGTAGTTTCGATGTTAATGAAGAATTGATAATAATGTGCTGGAAAATTGATTATGAAGTAAATGCAGAAAAATCGATGAATAAATATATGTTCTGTTCTAGTTTAGAGAAAATCGTATATGGATGTTGTATTGTTCATACGTGAATGTGTGGAGTGTTTTTAGAGATGGATATAAATGAGTTTAATGATTTTAAATGAAGATGTTGATGAGGTCTTGGAATAGAATTGATAAAATGATAAGTTTTTGATGAAATGAAAGTAAGGAAAAATGGAAAAATGCGTCAGATGAAGTAGATAGAGAAACAAAATACAGTAGAGAGAAGAAGAAGAGATTCGGTGAAGAAGAAGAAGGGAGTTCAGCAAAATTGTGATTTCTCTAAAAAAACAACAAAGTCACACTCGTGCAACTTCACAGGTGTAGGTATTGCACGATCGCGACCTTCAACATTTTTCTGAAAGAGTTGTTTCAGAACATCCTTTGGTATTTTTGTTATAACTTCTTCACCCAATGTCCAAATGACTTAATTCTTAAACCATTAGATTCAAAACACATTTCTTTTCATCTCCATATAAAAATTATAGCTTTCTGAAATGAATTGTTGTGGAAACTAAAATGAAAATGATGAGAAGTTCTGGAAAATGATAACTAGAGTATCTACATTAAGCATACTTCGGTATTTTGACAATATCTTGTTGTATAGTTATCTGAATGGAAGGATTTTTTATTTAGAGTAAATTAGAGACATATGGGTACAAATTTTCCAAAGAGATCAAATTTTAATTCTATCTATAGATCCATATTTTGAATTAAAGTTGATTACAGAATGTAGTCTTAGTTTATGAATAGTCCAAAATAATTGGAGTATAACTTTCAAATATCTAAACCAAATTGTATGATATTAGTGTCATTAGGAACTTAAGACATTGGAGAAAAATTTTCTAGAAGAATGTGTTGCCTAATTATGTCATTTACCTTATTAGAATGATGATGCAAATTTGACCTAAAAATATGTTGGTAGAAAACTCTAAAATGGTCATTTGATATGCACAGGCGTGAGTTAAGATCTCACACCCATGACTGATTTATTTTGGACTTCATGATCGTGAGTTTTTTTGAGTGTATGAATGGGCATGTGTGATGTTTGCATGCCTGTGACTTGGTTATTGTGGAATGCAACTTGATATATGAAAGATATATATGGTGATAAGAATCACAATAAAATACCCGAGATTGTCATTGAACATGTATTGTGGATATTTTCTATACATAGATGTGCATAAAGGAATACTTATACATTTGTGAAAAAGTGTGATATTTGTAAATGTATTTTGTATGATATAGAGGAGCACATTAGACGCTAGTCAGACATTGTCGAACCATCTAGGCAATAGCATATTGGAGTGTACTATGAGTGAACCTAAATTAATTTCCTAGGATTGATTGAATTTGTTTAACTTCCAATTATTAATTGATTGTGACTTGTTTATGAATTCCAGACTTAAGGTGTGAGGAGTTTAATATTTGGGAATATATTGGAAGTGTTCTGATTGCTTTGAAATTCTAAACGATATGAGTATTCTCAACGAAAGTTGAATGCTAGACTTAGGTCCGATGACTATGAGATATCTAACTGTACATCATGTATGACTGTTATACATGACATATTCTATATTTAGTGCATTTCATAAAATGCATGCTCAGATAAAGGCATTGTGACCGGAGTAGCCAGTATGAAAGTGCTTGCACATAGAGCTTTGCTCCGTGATTTCTATTTCTGCATGTAGAGCTATGCTTGGTGATTCTGTTCTGACTGAGCCCAATGGCCCAATATCTGTATATGTATGTGAAAGGCACTCGGTCAAAACAATAATAACAAATCAGGAGTCTCATATGCATCTGTATTTGTATATATCTGTTCTGATTCACAATGATTATATGATGTGCCATATTAATGTGAGTATTTGGAATATATATGTTCTGAATGAATATATGTGAAATATGTGTTTTGTGTATTTGAACTAGGTGAAATCATCAATGATAGTTCACTCATTGAGTTCACAAAACTCATAAAAATTACAATGTGGCTTTTCAGGTTCCGAGGAATTATTCAGTTAGGCTAAGTGGAGTACAGCCACTGAGATCAGATATGGATTAAGGGTCGGGATCAGTTTGCACCTACATATGTCTTCAGTGATTTTGTTTTTGATTTATGTTCCACAAGAATTGTACAAAGTGTATGTGAATGATTTAGTAATGAAATGACTTTATGACTACAAGTATTTTCTTCTGTAAAAGGCCCAGGTGTCTACTAAAACTCTGATGAGTTAAATAATGATCGTAATTTTTGAGACTGAAATTGGTTATAAATAAAAATTGGGCCAAATTTGATTATCGTTTTTCTGCATATTCACGTTTTGTTTAAACTGAAAGTAATGAGTTTGATTTACCGACTATCTTATCATGCTACTCTTGTTGGATTCATACTCAGATATCACTCAGGATGTCAGGTACGTGTCCTACAAGAGGTAGGGTGCTACAATCTAGGTCCATTTGTTAAAATCTCTTTGAAAGATATCACTTATAAGTACATTATACAATGTCAGGCACATCTCAAAAAATGGTATGGTAGAAAGGTGTAATAGGAAATTAATGGATACGAGTAAGAGTATGACAAGTAACTCCTCACAACCTAAATTTTGTATGTGTATGCCCTTAAAACGTATCTATTGAATGAGGTCCATAGTAAGCTAGTTATAGAAACTCCTTTTGAAATATAGACTAGAAACAAACTTAGTTTGAGACATTTTCACATTTGGGGTTGCCTAATGTAAACAATAATCTATAATATATATAAAAGGAATTATGTTCTTAATTGAATAGTGGTTACTTCATAGGTTGCCTAAAGAAATTTAAAGGATTTATATTTTATTTGCTAAATCTTAGTCCTAAAATCGTGGAAACTATAAATGCTAGATTCATTGAGAATGGTAAAGTTAGTGGGAGTAATAAACAGAAAAATAAATATAAAGAAAATAAAGTAAATTTTCTTATATCTGTAAAGGCTCCTTCATCTATAGTCATTCCAAATATTGTTCCAATAACTAAAGAAAATTTAGATAATACTGAACAATACCAAAATAGAGGAATAAATCTGCATGAAATTAAACGATAACTACTTATTATAAAAGAACCACAAGAAACAATGATTTGAAAAGATCTCGAAAAGAAAGAAGTCAATCATTTCAAATTATTATATGGTTTATTTATAAAAATTAGATAATGATATTAGAATTAATAAAGTTCCAGTGTCATTTTCATAAGTTACAGAATGTGCAAAGTCTAAAAAATGAATTGATGCTATGAAAGATAAATTAAAATCTATAGAAGACAACAAAATTTTGGATCTCTTTGAATTGCAAAAAGGATATAATTGAGTTTGGTGTAAATATGTTTTTGAAACAAATGTGTCTTAAATGACAATATTGAATGATAGTTCAAACTTGTTGCTAAGGATTATACTAAAAAAGGTGGTGTTGATAATAAAAAGACATTTTCTTCTGCTTACAGAACGACTCATTAAGGATTAAAATAATTTTTGTGGCTCAATATGATTTAGAGTTACATCAAATAGATAAGAAGATAGCTTTTCTTAATGGGGATCTTGAAGATGATGTGTTTACCGACCAACTTGAAGGTTACTTAATAAAAGATCAAATGGTGTGTAAACTTAAGAAGTCAATATCTACATTTAAACAAACTTCTTGACAATGGTATGTTAAGTTTAATGATACAATAACATCTTTTGATTTTTAAGAAAATACCGTTGATTGGTGTATATACTGAAGGATTAGTGGGAGGTGTATAACTAGAAGATCAGTGAGAGTAAGTTTTCTTAGTTTTATATATTTATGATATCTTACTTATGATTAATTATTTTAATCATATTTGGCCTGCTAAATGAGAAAAAATGTTTTCTCTAAAAAATTTGGAGATAAAAGATATAAGTGAGGCATCCTATATGATAGGAATTGAAATTTTCCACAATAGATTACAAGGATTATTGGAACTATTTCAGAAAGCTTATATCAACAAAATTCTACAGAGTTTAAATATGGATAAGTATTTAGAATGTATTGCTCTTTTTCATAAAGGGGACACATTTAGTCTCCTGCCATGTTAAAAGAATGATGTAGAATGAAATAAGTTGAAAATAATTCTTTATTCTTCAGTTGTGGGTAGTTTAATGTATCTATGATTGACTTATTCTAAGTTTTTCAATTATGAATAACCACAAGTACACGACGTAGTTGTAGCTGGTATCGACAAGTACGGTTTGATCTCTCGAAGGCGATGAATACTAGTAATTATCATTACCTTATTATCTAGTCTACGAATTGAATTGTGAGTTTTAATAAAAGAAATTAAAAATTAAGCAAATAAAATAAAACATGCAGTAAGATTGAACAGAGAATAAAGAAATCAATTAGGAAAGTACTGACATTGAGAATTAGTGTTTAGGTTTCAAATCCTTTAAATACTCTTAATTGATTGATCTTTTATTATGCAACTGTCTTATTGATTTATTAGACCGAGGAAATTTCTATTGTATGCTAATAGCTCACTCTTGAGTCTAATAAAAACTAATCCCAAGGTTATCAATTACTCAAGTTAAAGTTTATAGAATTGCTTTACAATTTGTAAATCTCACTATTAGATTTGACCATAATTTAGAGGATTTATGTCATCCTATCTCTAGGGTTGCAATCAACTCCTTCAAATTATAATAGATCTATTCATACAAAAGATTTCTTAATCTCTATATTACGAAATCAAATTATGCACTAATATTCTAGATCTATCAACATATATTAAACATGTAATTAAATCATAATATATCAATCTAAACAACTACATTAATAAAAGAATCAAAACATGTTATTGTACAAAACTAAAGTTCACCTAACCTAGGCACTAAACGAATTTAGTTACACATGATAAAACACGAAATCAAACACAAACAGAAAGAAAAATGAATTGAAAATAATAAGTTTATAATTATAATTAATCTCTTTAATTTTCTCCTATTGAATATTGTTCCAAGTTAGAGTTTGGATCTTATATTTTGATGGATCTTTTGATGATTTTTTTCGTATTTACCACTTCTCTGAATCAAAATTTCCCCTTTTGAATGATCTCAATCTTTGTAATCACCTTCTAATTTTTGCTCTCCCAATTTGCCTCCGATCACTTCTTTTTATAGTAATTTCTTGAGTTCTGGTTGATACACAACCTGAGAGAAATAGATGGGCTAATGCACGACTGTGTATCCCTTATTTACTTCACATTTTCCTTTTATGCCATATTTTCATTCAAATTCTTCTCCTTTTAATCCGTAAAGGTAATTATATAACCTACAAACACACTTGAAGCAAATTAAGTAACTAATATACAATAAAAGTATAAAATATCAAGCAAAAATATATAAAATATAGGGTATAAATATGTTAATTATGCATCTCTCAATCTACAAACCTATACAAAATAGTATATCAGTTTTGAGATCAAAATATGAGGAAGATATCAAAGTAGCCATGGAATTATTAATTAGAAAGCTGCAAGGAGAGTATTAAATTACTTACAAAGAACAAAGAACTATATGCTCATATATACAAGGTATGTTCATCTAGAAGTAATTAGATACTTAGATTTAGGTTTTGTTGAATGCCATATTAGCAGGAAATATGTATCTAATTACGTATTTCTTTCAACGAATGGTGTATGTTAAACTAAAGGAGTAACTAATCTATGTTTTGATGATAATAAAATATAAATACTACTAATAAGGTTATTATTTTAATGAGAAGCAATATAAGAACAAGATATAGCCATAAACTCAAGATGATAATTAATGAAGTTAATAAAGAAACGTTGAATTTTTGCATCTTTCAAAGTGATGATCAAGTCAATAACAAAAGAAGACCAAGGCATACCAAGGTCATTTATATTTTATATTATTTATTGTAATCTCACCTTATTAGATTGGTAATCTCAAACGATCATCATATATAAACATTTCATCTTACTTAACTACATGCATCTTTTTACTCATTAAGAGGTGTTAAAACTTTTGTGTTTAATAGAAAATCCTCTGGATCTTTTAAACATTTTTAGGAAACACTTTGTGATGTGTTTAAACCATAATTGCATTAAAAATTTGAGTTTGATTATTTGAAGTTGTTAAAATCATATTTTTTAGAGGATTGGTCAACCAATATGAGTTATTAGTTGACTAATATAGGCTAAAGTTTTCAAATTTTGATGTACCAAAAGCTTGTAGTTATATTAATTGATATATCGGTTGACCAATATGCCTCCGGGTTGACCAATATCTCAACAGCTAGTAAATCGATGCTTTTAATATATATTGGTCAACAACATGTTTGACTGATCTAATATGTCTTTATAAGTAGCCATGTAACGGCCAGTTTTTGGTTCCAATAGCTAGTAAGGGTCCCAAAAGCCTAGAGAAACATGTTTTCTCGTTGGTTTTAGCATCAAGGAGTCTTTGGATGTCCTTTACACATATTTCTAAGTGCTTATCAAGTATTTGAGTATCATTATCTCATATTTGTATGAGTGAGCCTTTTTGTTTTATCAAAGAGATAAATTGAGATGTTTTTTAGTTTTAAGCCTTTTTTAGGGTTTTTATATTTTGTACTTGGGGGTATTATATTCCAAGTGAAATTAAGGTTCCACTTCATCATGAAGAAAGATTGTAAAAGAATTCTTATTTGTTGAGAAAAGAATGTTTAAAGATTATTCTTCACTTTGAAAACAAAATTATAATGGAGTTCTAAGAAAGTTCTTAAGATTGGATATAGCCAAAGGTTATTTATGGAACCACTATAAGTTAGTTTAGAGTCTCTCATCACAATCCAATTTAAATTATTTTTCAATTGTTTGATTGATTTATGTTAAGCAATTGTTTTGTCCTTATTTATATTCATTATTATTAATTTAGTACATCGATTAAAATTTTTCATTGAATTTTATAACTACCCAATTCACCCCTTTTTGGGTGTTATTAAGGACTAATAGAGCAATATCATGAAAGAGTGATAAATAGTATATTATTTCTGCATCCACTATAGAAGTAAACTTTTAGGATGTCTTAAAGTTGCAGTTCATATATTGTGATTGTGGAATTTTATTTCAAAACTTAGGTTGTCAATAGTATTACCTAGCCATTGAAAATTTATTGTGATAATTCTAAAATAGTTTTTATCTCCGAGATGACAAATATTCAAAAGGTCCTAAACAGATGGAATTAAAGTATTTTGCTATTAAAAAGGAAGTTTGGAAACAATGAGTATCTATTGAGCATATTAGTGCTAATATAATGATCCTAGATCCATTAACTAAAGGTTTACAACCAAAGACATTTAAGGAATATATACATATATATATAGTACCATTAAATGATATTTATTTATGATGATGCTAGCATTCTGAGCTCGTTTATGTGTTTTTAATTCTGCATTAATCATTTCCTATTTTATAATAGTGTACACATTTATGTTTGATATTTAAATAGGAAATTTTATAAGATATAATAATTGTAGACCATGATGGAATTTGTCTATGTCATTATTTATGGACTTATAATTGTTAAGTAAAGAATATTGTAGTATATAAAAGGAAATATATTGCATAAATAATACATAACCCCTATAACTTGCATTTCTTATTTATCATACAAACTTACTTATGTTGAATTTTTAGGATTTAATTTAATTGATTTGAAATTATTCTATTTAATCTTACGATTATCTTATGGTTAGGCCGAGTAGTAGAATGATAGATAGGGATAACTCGTCATAGTTAAACCTAATTAAGAATTAAATAGTTGAACAATCCTAGTCGTTCATTTGACTATATGATGAATGTACCAATTAAATCATAAAGGATATAAATTGGTCCTTTCTCTACCTATTAAAGCTTTAAAAAAGGATAATTAATCCATCAAAAGCATTTGTAAATAGAAAGGGGTCAAGAGAAAGAAATCCACTTATTCAAAAAAAGGTCTGCATCAATCACTCATTCTTATTCTTAAACCAGCATTCTTAAGACCAAAGAGTGGGGCGGAAGGGGGGGTGTTCTTGGTTTTCCTATAGCTAGACCCTTCGGAACCACAGGAATCCTTAGTTAGAATATGATTCCAAGTCAGCACCTTTTGAGAAGAGTTGCTCTTTAGAGAGCACAGTACAATGAAAGTTGTAAGCTATATTTGAGGGGGAGTTATTAGTATTTGTTAGCAACAACATAACGGAGGTAGTCAATCAATATGGACTTATCCGAAATCTGATTCAAATCCAATATAGCACCTATGGGTACATAAGAAATGTATTGAATAAGTTCTTTCTAATGAATAGATCCGATCACAACTTCAAATATGGAATTCATATATATATATACCCTAAGGTTAATGATTGTTTTGGGTAATTAAATTTATTTTCTTATAACGTAAAGTTCTTTCATTTTCCATTATACATTTTTCAAGAGAATCATGAGATCATCATAGTAGTATTAGAAAGACGTACATAGCCAATTAATCTAAGAATGACAAACAAGGACATTGGCTGGAAAATTCTAAAAGATGGGACGCATACTTATACATGAAGATGATATCTAATTTTCCCAGAGGAGGGTTCTTAAACATATCAAAATAATAGAGATTAGAATAAAACAAAATTAAAAGCGCTCATTACTAAAGCTACCATTCTGACCTTTATAAAGGTACAAATTTAGGTTCCTACTGAGAAACCTTAATGAATTATTGGTATGTACTGAGAAACTTTGATGAATTATTGGTATGGGAAGAATTCACAGAGCCTATTACTTTATAAATGTTTAAGAATATAGTCATATTCCTATATCAATAATAGGTGCATTAAAAATATACATATGGACTAACCTATTGAGGCTTGATAAGAAATTGTCTTCTAATATACCAACCTCATTGGACCAAAGCAATAAAATCATGACCATGACAATCACTTTATCTACAATTTAATTATAGATTAATGCTCATAAGCGCTTGCACCATAAGAGGCTCCTTAAAACTATATGATTATGAATTTTATTAATGAGGTGTAATCTATGACGAAAAAATTATCTTATTCTCAAGCTTGACATCTTTACTCTCTTAAGCTTCACACATTACAAGAAAATTTCTTGTACTTGCCTTAATATACATGGCAAGTAACCTATAAGAATGCACTTTTAAATACATAATACATGTTAAAAAGCCTCAAGGAAGTTATGAAAATTTGCACATCAACTAATTGACTTGAAAAGGAAATATAATAATATGGTGAGAAAGCATAAATCAAAAACATAAAAAATGGTGATGATACATATTTCTAATTTCTTTAGACAATATTTCTAATGAATATACTTACTCATGCATTTACCTTATCATATTTGTTAATGTATTTCTCATTGATGTTATTTTTTATTAATATGTTTAACACTAATTTCTTAAAAATTTTTAAAAAAGTGATTTACAAGTTTTGAATGTCAACAAAAAATACAATGATAGCATTAAAATTCCTACTTTTAGGATAGATGAAAGAGTCTGCATTTATAGCAACACTTCCTCCAGAAAAAATACCTATAGTTTTATAAAATACACATTCTAGTGAGAATTGATCTTTCTAGTTTCAAGATAAAAATTTAAAAGAACATATGTTGTGGGTTCAAAAAATAAAAGAATTCTCTACTCTTAAGATAAAACCTAAAGTCCACAAACCTTAGGCTAAAAAGAACATTTAATTTTCTAGATGTCGCCTACATAGCTTACGTATCATATTTAAAATTAATTCGTCAATTTTTCTTAATTATGCTAAAAAAAAATCTTTAAAGGTATTAATTAACTCGGTAGTTTAAATTCTTAATATTATTCTAGTGAGATGCAAAATAAAGACTCCTGACCATGAAAAATATTTATAATTAGAAGTTAGGAGTAATGATACAAACTAAATAAAATTCTATAACAATATTAAAGTCTTATCACGATCACAATATTTATAGAGATAAAATTGTTATCTTATAAAAATAAAATCACTATCTTATTGAAATTATATATATTAAAATATTATAAAAGGATATCAAACTCCTTTAAAAAATAATTTTAAAATTATATTCTTTAATTGAGATTTGACTTAAGCATCGAATAATATCTAAGTATAACTTGATATGGTTATAACCAATATTTGCCTACCTTTGTCGATTTATGATGATATCAAAACTACAAAGTTAACTTCATTTGTTGTCGCCTTACGATCTTCAATTGGAATTTCGCTACTTAATGAGCTCTACTTAAACTAAGCAATTCGACTTTAAAGTATATAATGGAGGTTGTCCTAGGTTGACATATTTTTTTAATTAAAAAATTTGACTGATAGAGAAAATGGAAGTGTAGCATTAGGAGAGTAGTGTTACTCTCCTACAACCAAATGTCACATACAACGTACATTCCCTCAAGCTTCAAGATGTATGGGAAATTACTCAGGAAAGGGACCTTCTAATGGAAGTTGAGGGATACTTTAAGAGCTTTCATGGTTGTTCTCATACTCAAGCAACTACTATTCCTCTTTGTTCCTTCGTTTAAAAGATGATCTCTCAAGAGCAAGTAACAAATGCTCATTAAACTAGTGGAGGATAAAGAGATAAAGAGGTGGTTTTTTAAATGCATCCTAATAAATCCCTTAGACCTTATGGCTTTTATGACTATTTCTTTCGAAAGATCTAGTAGGAAACTAACCCCATGGTAAAGAGAGCAGTTCTGCAATTTTTCTCAAAGGAAATACTATTGAAGGAGATCAATAAAACTCATATTTTCTTGATTCCTAAGACCTCCTATCTTTCTTCCCTTGATGACTTTAGGCCTATTGCATGCACCAACTTCCTTTACAAGGTAATTTCTAAAATTTTGGCAAACAAGACTAATTTATGACAATCAAAGTGACTTTTTACATGGTAGAAAGATTGGGATAATATCTCTATTGTTCAATAACTAATGAAAGGGTATCAGAGGAAGAATATCCCTCCTAATTGTATCATAAAAGTGGACTTTAAGAAGGCTTTGATGATCATGTGGAATGAGACTTTATCCTTCATCCTTTGAGGATTTTGGGAATCCTAAATGTTCTTGTTAGATGGGTTAAAGCCTGTATTACCACTCCATCTTATTCAGTTCTACTTAATAGTATGCCCACTGATATCTTCAAAAGTGCTAAAGGACTGAGACAAGGAGATCTCATCTCCCCTTATCTCTTTATCATATGCATGGATGTACTAATTCGATTGATTCTTCAGAGAGTGAGTAATAGCAAAGACTACAAATTTCATAGAAAATGCAAGAAGGTAGGACTTATTAATTTATACTTTGAGGATGATCTTTTTCTTTTCTCCAAGTCCCATAGTAAATTTATTGAACTATTCATCTCGATACTACCTTTATTCATATACCTTTTAGGTTTAAAGGTGAACCTCAAAAAGACCCATTTCATTCTAGTTGTTATTGCAACTACGATGGAAATATTATATCTTTAATCACAGGTATGAGTAGGAGGCCGACTCCCCTGCCTTATCTGTGCCTATCTATTACCACTAAATGGATACAATTCTCTTAGTGCTTTCCCTTAATAGAAAAATACAGAGGAGATTAAGTATGTGATCTAATAAGGTTCTCTCTTTTGGTAGGAGATTGCAACCTATCAAATCCATCCTGAATTCCCTTCATGATTACTAGTCTTCCAACATATCTTTAGCCAAAAGAGTCATTAAAACCATCAAGAAGTTATTTAGAATATTTCTATAGGGGAAGTTAAACTCAAACAACCACTTTGCTAAGGTTAAATGGTCAAAAGTATGTAAAAGAAGAGAAGAGGGGAGTCTAAGATTGACATCTATTGGAACCTCATCCTTTTAGATAAAAAATATTTATAGGTTAGATGGTTCCATATCTATATCCTTAAAAGATCCAGCCTTTGGTTTATTCCTCTAAAACCTTCCTTTTCTTAGTCCTTGATTCAACTTTTGAAGTTAATATCTATCTTAGAATCTTTGATGTTTTGGAATGTTGGAAATGGAGACAAGACTTACTTTTGGTTTGATAATTGGATTGGTAAAGGCCCCATAATTAGAATTCCTCAAGCTCTTTAGTATTGGAATGGAATTCTTATCAACTCTAAAGTGAATTCTATCATCCTAGAGGGCCAATGGAATATTCTCTCAAATTTGCAACTCCTCATTCCCAATTACTATCCTAACTAGGGAAGAAATTATACATTTTAATGTATCAATCTACCTCCAAACACCTTCAGCATTGCAAAATTCAAAAATTGACATAATCAAAATAATACAAGGCATATTTGGTTTTCTATTATTTGTCACTTATGCCTAGCTACTCCATTTTTTTATGGCTTGTTATGCTGAATAAACTAAGCATAATGGACAGAATGCACTACATTTCTTATAATTCTACTTATGTCCTCTATAAGATAGAGGAAGAATAAAGGAACCACCTATTTTTCCTATGTCCCTTCTCCCAGTTTATATGGGAGAAGATTTAGAATTTGTGTTTTGTCAATGTAGGTATCACCCTCATGGAAGCTCTTGATTGGCTTTTGAAGCTGAACCACTTTCCTAACTGCAACAAGCAAATATATTTCATCTCCTTCACCTCCTCAATCAAGGAGTTTTGGAGAGTGAGAAATATCAGGCCTTTTCAAAATATTGCATACTCCAAAAATGAGGTTCTATCCTCTCTAATTGGTGGAAATAGAGAGAAACTCCTATGTACCCTACGGTCTAAAATAGTCTGGCCTAATCTAGATTCATCATGGAGAATCAATTAATATATGGAAGGGGAAAACAATCACATGACAAAGCAGTTTCATAAACTTTTGTAATAAGTACCTCAAGGAGAAGGAGTGAGTGCACTTGTAAGCTGTAAAACTCCTAGAGTTCTTCCTCTTTAAAGCATAAAGCATGAGCATAAATGCTGAACAAGAACGTTGGTCCATCTAACATCAGAACTAATTCTGATCCATGAGTAGTGAGGATGAGCAACATAAAACCCAAGAGATCAGCCATCATTTATTGTATCTCGTCTGGAAAGATCCTCTACCTAATCCCTGATTTGGGTGGGTTTGATGAATGGAGAAGGTTGAAGAAGGAGATGTACCAAGATTGATCTTTCTCACCTTGGTTAGATGGTAGTGTACAGAGAAGATCTCTGGTTGCCTAGCCCTAATTTGGAAATACCGTAACCTTCGAAGTGGGTTTACCCCTTTTACACCTTGGATATGTAACGATGTCGTTCATGTTGTTCTTTGGTCTAGTGTTTGCGTTTCCTCTTACTATACCGTTGTCTTAGGTTGACATATTGACTTAAGTTTCCTTGATATTTTATGTTTTGGTCTGTTTTGGCATTGGTAACATGTACTAATGCATTTTCTATTAATGCAATTTTGAATTTCTAAAAAAATTAAAGTTTAGTTTATATCATCTTTTGCATATCATAAACTATTTATTTATGTACAAAGATAATTTAGGCCATATTAAATATAATGATCACGAGGCATATTAAAATGATAAAATGATGGCCATATAATTAAGTCCTAATTTTGAAGTTAATAGAAAAAGGCTTAACACTTTCAATTGACTCGAATCCTTTCACATCCATTAGAAAAAAATAGCTCCTTAAACATTGGCTTCAAATGCATACTTGACCTAATCTTTTTTTGCCAAATAAATAAAATGATTTGAGTAGATGATTTACCTATTTGCCCTTGGTATCTCCTTTAACTTAAAAAAAGGCAATGTTTTATGAGAGTAAACAAAATGTTATTTGTCAAATATTTAATAAAAATAATGGTGATGATGATATATTTTATAACTTAAAAATTATTGGTTTATGATAATTTGTCAAATATTATATATTTTTTATATGTTAGATTAAGTGTACATAAAATGAATAATTTGAAATGCAAACTTAATTACCAATTGTATATAAGAATAAAAGTTGGAATAGGTCTTTTGTGATGTATGGATTAACCTTACTTTATACATATATTATAAATTTATTTATACAAAACAAAAATTTTAAATAAAATTTTCGTATCAAAATTTACATGCAAGTACAATAAAATAATAGTAATACTTAAGTGATACACTTCTAAAATTAGAATTTTAAAATATTAATCATAATCAAATTATAATTAATTAAAAATTACAAAAATTTGAGTTATTAATTAAATATAAAATATCAATAATATATGTGTTATATTTAATAGCTAATTCATTATATGGATTGCACATTTTAATTAAATTAAATGTTTAATGTTTGGATATATTTGCAAAGATTAAAATGAATGATTACACATGTAAACATCGTATAAAGAATAAAAATAAGAATTTAATATCAATAAGAGATAAATAATTAATTTTTATCAAGTATTTTAAATATTTTATACTTTAGTAATTAAATTAATTAATTAATATTTATATATTGTATTTGGTCGGGTCGGCCGTGCTGGGCCCGGACCCAGTCAAAACGACCCGTGGGCCGATCGGTCCATTCTTCAAAGGTCA
>JAOSBK010000004.1:6796516-6810077 GCA_027568895.1 Erythroxylum shatona
GTGTATGATGACAGCTATGGTAAATGATAGGAAATTGTGGTTTTGACGAACCAAATGAATTGAGATTTGAGAGTTTTATGAGATAAATTTGGTGTTTGAGTTGTTATGAAGTGAAATTGCACTAGAAGAGTTGAATTTAAGAAGTTATTGATTGAATATGAGGTTAGATTGGATGCATGAAGCATTGGAGAGGGTTTGGAGGGGTTTTGGGAACCCCCATGTCCGTTTAACGGACTTTAGGTTCGTTTTACGGACCTTTACAGGTCAAAAAGGACCCCTAACACTACCCATGTCGGTTTAACAAACTTTAGGTCCGTTTAACGGACCTTCTTGGGTGAAATGATGCTCCCAAGCCCGACAATGTCCGTTAAACGGACATTCATGGGACAGCTTCACGAAATCACGATTTTTGACCATTTTAGAGGCAGAATCGGACTTTGTGGTCTTCATAAAAGTTGTATATCTAGAAGTTTACTTTCAAATGGTCTTAAAACTAAATAAATCAGACATTTTTGGTGAAAGTTATGACAATCGCGCCAAGATATGTCACTGCATGCATGAGGACTTAAACATGTTCGATTCTTTTGGTCATAACTTCCTCATCCGATCTCCAAACGAGGTGATTCTTGAAGCAATAGATTTCTAAGACTTTTTCCTATCCTCCATGAAAATTTGTACCTTTTGGAGTTGAATTGAAAAAGTGTGATGGAAAGAAAATGAGGGATCAATTGGGAGAGCATGATTAGGGTATGAGCACATTTTGTCTTTTTAGCATATCTTGAGCTATAGAGCTCCGATTGAAGTGATTCTTTCTTCAATGAAAACTAGAGATTTGGATCTCCAATTTCTATGAAGAAGTCAAGTTGTGATTTTGATATTTGTTTAGTGTGCACTCACCACTATTGTGGAATGACAGCAAATGACCTACAGGGTTTTAAACATAAGGTTTAAGATATCCGAAGTTGGGCTCCGCAAGTGGGGTCCAACAGATGTGGTATCAAAGCAAGCTCAAGTTTCATGATTTCGCAAGAGTTGGATTCCGGAAACAAGCGGGATCCAACATGGACCATCCTAATTATGTATTCTCTCACTCCTCTTGCACCATCATATCTCATAAAGTATATATTTCCTTTAATAAGGTACCTAATTCAACATTAAAGGATACTTTATACCTCTGTGAGACATCATTAAGGAAATCTCTTGCTATGTTTGTCTCTAGAAGTCCACTTACCAATTGGTCTGTAATGGATCTCTTTCTAGTCAAATAACACAACCTGTTTCACCTTTCCCAGGCTGTATATGCTACTCTCTTAGCTTAAAACTGATGGATGTAGTTGTTGGCGGACTTTTCTTGATCATGGTCATATTAATATCTGTCATTTCTAATTCAAACTCTATATCTTGCTTCCATTTATAAAAGTTAAAACTAGTAAGGTTTAATGGTGACACTGTTATGGTTTACAAAAATGGTGATTTCAACATTAATAATATAAATTATCAGCACAAATGTAGGACAATAGTGATGCTCAAAGTCACAAAATAATATATATACTAAGCTTCTTATCACACATATCATGAAACATTTGTAGGCTGAATGCATATTACAGGTAGCTAAGACCTCTATATAAAAACGATTAGAGTGCACACCATCAACCTTTGTGATTCTACCACCTGTGGGTGAATATATAACTTAAAAAATAAGCATCCTCTACTAAATGCCTTTATATACATCTCAAAATCTGATATAAGGCCAACACTTAAGGGTAGAATAACCAAATAAGAGACTAAAGATATCCTCTAATATGTAAGCAAAATAGTCCACATAGTAACTTGAAAGACCATTTTGGTGACTACATTATCATTATTACTCAAACTATTCCACAAACATAAGGGATAAACATGTATATTATCCTCACATTCATCTGTGTGGGCATAAAATATATTGCAACTTACCACTCATAAATGCAACATCCTTATACACAATCTCATTGTCATATCTTAGTCTTGAAAATATTATTAACAAACTTTATTTGAAATTTATAACAAAGAAAATTTCAATTAGGGTGATAATCATGTGATACCGAACAATAAATGCACTATAAAAGATACTAAAACTACATATATCTCCTTTATTTCAAATGAAATGAATGAAAATTGACTCAATAATAGATTTGATAACCTAATTTGATTTTTCTAGAGTTAAACCTTATTTATTATTAATATAATAAGTCTAAAAAATTTAAAAAAAAAACTCATTTTAGAAAATTCATCATCCTTAAAACTTGACCCCAATTAACTTGAGGGACCATTTTGTAAATTTTAGAAATTTTGAGTTTTTTTATCCTTTACAGTGTTGACATCAGCAACTAACGTCAAGACTGTGCGTGTTGCCCGATGGCGCTTGTAACATATGTGCTCCACCTCACCTAGCTCTGGATGTATGAGACACATGCATCTCATACACCAAACGTATCCCAACCTTCATGGCATGTGTTGTCCATACACCAGATGCACACAATCACTTCCACCTCCTTTGTGGCACATGGAACATAAGCGTAGTACTTGTAGACTTGGCAACTATCTTAGATGCATGCGTCTCATGGGCCAAGTATGAGTCTAGTGCACCTGAGCCACCCTTGTCAGCTGTCTAGTGCATATATATCACACGAGCCATATGCTAAACATATCCCAAAAGCATTTGGGTGCTCCTTTATAGTGTCTTTACCCAGTCATCAGAAAAAGATGATTTTTGATGACTTCTCTAGTGATTTTTCGCTAAATTCTGGCAACTTTTTGTTGGAAATCAACCAAAGTACTTATTTTCCTGTTTTTCATGCAAAACTTATCCAAAGTCAATCCAAACAACAAATATGCAATTTATAAAAGCAAAAGCAAATAATTTTCTTCAGTTTTTTATGGAAAACCTTTAAAACTCTGATATCATGTGTTAGATATAACATGAACCTTAACCTCAAGAGCTACCGTAAACTTGTATAAACGAAAATAATAATACCAGTTTTGTTGTCCATAACTCGATACACAAGCTCTTTAACTACTTTATATTGCTGAAGTCTTTCTATGCCTTTGTAAATGCACAAATCTCCTAATAGGTCAGAGTAACCTCCTAACGGCCAAGCTGATATCATAGCATCCACAATAAGTGGTGCTAAAGACCAAGAAGGTGTACCTCATATTACCCATGAAGAGAGGGAAGCCACTCTCACTATCTTCAAACAAAGCCAGACGTGTTCTTTGAATGCAAGTTTTGTTTTAAGATTGCATTATATATTGTCATTGTTGAGGATTTTGTTGTTATTTGCCAAGATATGCAGTGCGAGCACTACAGAAGGAGAAGGACAGAACCGACTGGTTCCAACAAAGAAAGAGTATGATAAGCAAAAGAAGACAGTGGAAAGGTTGGACTTTTTGTCGGAGTATTTGAGTAGGCAACTTTCTAGTAAAGGGCAAAAACCTAGTCTTGATATTATTAAAAAGTAGGAGTAGATATAGAGGAAGGCTTCACTCTCATTGGTTCCTCTGTGGAGTGTTTTCTTAGAAGTTGTCATTCATGTTTTTAAAAATTTTAACTTATTGAAATGAAAGCAATGACGTCAAGGAAAATATGTGCTAAGAGATTAAGTCAATGAGATTATTTTTTAGCAGGACCAAGTGTGTGAATTTTGGTTGAGACTTGAGAATAAAACAATTTTAAAGCCCCAATAACCTAGTAAAACCAACCTTCACATATGGACAATGAATCTAAAAGGCAATGTTTAATATTTTGTGTGAACCCTAACTTTGAATGCACTTACTTTTTCATTTATTATTCAAGAAAAGTTGATTGTTTAAAGGGTTTAGAGATATTTTTAACACAATATGAAAGTTTGAGATTTAATTGACCTAATCATATATTATTAAAACAGGAAAGTCCTTTCGTATTAAAAAATAGGCTTAACTACAAAAAATTACAAATTTTATAAGTATAGTTCAAATTTTCAATTTTTTAAATCTAGCATAACGTTAGTGTCTTCGTTAACATTGTTGACATGGCAAGCCACATCAAGCATAAATTTTAAAACAAAAGATCATGTTTCAAAATCTAAATTGTGTGATCCTATTAACTCTAAGTTTAGTCCTTTTGGCCTTAGGTGAAAAGCACGATAAGCCTAATAGCTTAACTCATGCCAAGTACTTCATTGGTATCTTTTCCACATTAAGAGATGGCTTGTTGTTTGCACTATATTTGCTTGTTATGAAGAAGATTTACACGAAAGTTTATTGCTTCTCGATGGTAATGGAAATGTGATTAGAGATGTAAATTGAAACCACTGCACTAGCTACCATTGGAATAACATTGGAAATGCAATTGGTGTGAGTTTCAGTGGTAGCAAGCTTTTATGGAGTCTCATCATCATTTGGGACTACATTTAGGTCCTTGCCACAGCTGGCTTATTCCTGCTGAAGCTTAGCCACAACTTCTCGAGCAACATTAAAGAAATCAGGCACCGCCTTTTCTTCAATAATGCTTATAACAGCCTCGGGATTGTTATCATCTTCACATCTTTTGTTATCACCCTAATCGGCTACAAAGATGGGAAGTAGAAATGTGGCTTTCCAAGGCTTTTCCTCCTTAGCATGTTCCCTTAAGTAACCACACATTGCCTTGAAAGAAGAAAATGTATTGCCACAAACAACATATATCGAAGGAACACTAGCACCAACTATCCCAAAATCGTCGTTTAGGCTTCACCGCACTGCCACTGGCACCAACATCACCTAGATCATCTTTTAAGTCTCTACTAGCATCCTTTTAGGGCTCACCAGCATTAGCACTCTCAGCAATGCCCTTGTCCTTTTCATAATCACCTCAAGCGTCAATTTTAGTTGGAGCCATAGAAGGAGCATCAACATCTCTTACAGTAGTTATAGATTCAAATGTGGCCTTTTCCTGAGCAACATTTTCAAAGGTATTTCCTTTGTTTCTGCTACTCATCAAAGAGCTTCTCATAGTCAGGTGTAAAGGAGGCCTCGGGAACATAATAGAAATGAGAGTTAAGGAACTGAAATAAAAGAAATAAAAATGAGGAAGAAAAGATCCAAATGTGATATTTGGTGCCTGAAGAAGCATGATGTAGTGTCGTCTCCTTATATATGGCATCCTATGTGTACCATAACATAATTGATATGACTTGTCACATCAGCTCCATTAACAGAGATATTAACGTCAGGTTAAATTTGAAAAAATTAGAAAATTTGAGTATTTAATTGCCACGTTTTAAAATTCATGCTATAATTGCAAATTTGAGTAAAGCTTTCGATTTTTTGTAATTAACCCAAAAAATATAATATTTTATCGTAATATAATTTAAGAAAAATAAAAATTATATTTATAATTTGTTAAAAATCAAGTTAAAAAGAAAAGAAGAGTGAAAGGTTCTGTAAACTTATAAAAATGTCTATTGATCAGTTATTTTTATACCGGTAGTTTTCTTTTGGTATAAAACTATTTTGTAAAAAATAAAATTTCATAATCTTAGTTAAAGTTTCATGAAAGTAAAGGGTTCTAACAAAAGTAAAAGCCCGTAACAAAGACCCTATGATTGCTAGTAAACATTTCTGGAGGTGTGCCTGCACTTATCCAAACAAATTATGATTCACCGAGGGAAGCCTAGAAAATAGTGAGAAGAATTACTTTTTCATTATATTTAAATTTTATGGATTTACGATTACCAACTTTATCTTTTTTTTATATTAACATTTGTTCCAATGAACCAAAAGTGGGGAAATTAGTTATTACCAACTTTATCTTTTTTTTATATTAACATTTGTTCCAATGAACCAAAAGTGGGGAAATTAGTTATTTTATGAGTTTTTCAATTTAAAAAACGGGTGGATTATTAATTTATTATATAATTGATTTAAGTTATATAATTTCGTACGTATACATTTAAATTTACTTAATATACATTTAAAATATAATAATTACAATAAAAGAAATTATAATTCACTTTAATCTTAAAGAGGATAATCATGGTTTCAAGTTCTAATATAAAGTTTATCATTAAATTTGAGTAGTATTTACTACCCAATATTAAAAATAAATAATTATGGATCCTCTCTATTCCACACCAGCTTTGACCCATTGTAATTATATAAAAACCGGTTTACATTCTCACTCTCTCTTCAATTTCTTATTTCAAGTTGGTGGATAACCGAATATAATCATAATTTTATTTTTTTATATGGGCTGAAAAGGATAGGAATAATTAATTTGACCAAAGTTATGCCATACGTTCATAAGGTGCAGCTGCATGTCACCATCCGTATTGGACATTTTATTAGACCTTCTAACCAGATGATGTTTATCCTCAATTAGATTCCATTTGGTACAGCTAGTGGTCATCATCACTTTGTTACTGTCCTTCTTCTGTCTAATTATTGTCTTAAACTACCGCCTATTTGAGTCTGATCTAATCCAATTGCAGGTCGTTGATGAGCCAACTGATAAAGTTTGCTTAGTTAGATATAGCAGTCGACTAGGCAACCACTAGAGCAGGCACCATAACATTTTCAATCTTTTTCTTCCAACAGCTTTGTTGATTCGTCTCTCGGCTCTAAAGTTGGAAATTTTAGTCTAAAAAGCACAGAAGACATTGAGCGTTGCGTGGAATAACAAGCCCAAACTTTCTCTACCCTGTGTATGAGCATTTATAGCAATGAGTACATTATTCCAAAAGATTACAGATTATTACACCCAATATCTAGAGATTTTCTCATCAAATAAGATAAACATTTCAAGTGATTACTACTGATTATGTTTACTATTTTTAGTAACAGCAGTAGCACAAATCTTGGACTCAAATGTCTTCTGTGCATAAACTATTTTAATGAGTTTATATGGAACCAGGCATAAACTAACAGACTTTGTTGACAAGAAATAAAATTTCTAGCCTAGTAATTAGGGACGGATCTAGAAAATTTTTTGAGTGAGAGCAAAATTTCAATGGGAGCAAAATTTGACTTTTATGGGATTAAAACTTAAAATAATAATTTTTTATATAAATTTTTTTGAAGTGCTCCCACTTGGCCCTAATGTGAATCCGTCCATGCTAGTAACAGTAGCATATTGTAAGACACCAATTACAGTGCGATATAAGCAACAATAAGAGAAAAGTGGCCCTTCCTTATTTAATGATAAATGTAGTACTACCAGAGTCGAAATAGGCTTACAATCATCCATATGAGTGCATACTATCAAGTCTCTGATATATTGTGACACTTGAGATATATAAAACCTATTATGATCATGACAAACATGAATGCTTAGAAAATGACCTAAATCCTTCAAAGAAAATTTAGCATCTAATAAATTGCTCTAAAAATTGGTTATCTTTTACAATGACTAATATGTCATTAATATATACTAAAACATATGAGACGGAAGAACCACACTGATGAAAGAATAAAGAAAAATCTAAATGACAACCTTTGAAATCATATGAAAATCTCAAAGGCGTTAAAATCAAGTACATGATGCTTGTTTGAGATCGTAAATTGCCTTATTTAAGAGAAAAGCATACCCAGGATGCTCTAGATCTTTTAATCCTTGTGGTTAGGACAAATAAACTCATTACTAAAAGTCACCATTTAAAAGTTCATTATTTATGTTAATTTGATGAACACTCCATCCATGAGTAGCAACTAAAGATAAGATCAAACAAATAGAACTAAGCTTAACTACAGGGATAAATTTCTCAAAATAATCAATGCTTACTTATTAATAAATCCCTTAAGCAATAAGTTGAGCCTTACAATGTTTAATTGTGCCATCCAGATGGATTTTGATCTTATAAACTCATTTACTCCCATTACACCTATTTTTGTGGCAGGGGTGGTGGGTTTACGAAAGTTCATGTTTTATTTTTGTGGAGTGCATCAAGTTTAAGTTGTATGACTTTATGCCACTCAGGGTGCTTGGCAGCTTATTTGTAACTGGGTTGTCTCTTTCTTGAGAATGAGAAGAGATAAAGGAAGAGGATGATGTAATGCCAAGCTTATTTGTAACTGGGTTGTCTCTGTCTTGAGAATGAGAAGAGATAAAGGAAGAGGATGATGTAATAAATTTAGAGCTCGAGGATTGAGAGAATTGGTTCAAGTACATGTTTGTATGGGATAAGTTGAGGTAGCAGATGGACAAAGATAAGGAAAGACATCAAAGCTGGGTTAAGCAGGTTGTTGTACATATGAAGATGATGTAGGGAAAGACTTTTGAGAGTGTATGTCTACAAAAGATAAGTCACTAGTGGGCTGGACAGGAGATAAGGACGCAGAAGGCAGATGGACCGTGTGGAGCAAGAGAACATATGTAGAAGTAGAAAGGGATGATGATGTAGATTGTTGAAATAATGGGAAGGGAAGTTAAGACTCATAAAAAACAACACTATGCATAATATAAGTATTAAAATTAGGAGGATAAAACAAACATACACCTTATAACGAGAACTATAATTGAGAAATATATAAGGCTTTGATCTAAAATCTATTTTGTTTGAATTTTAAGGATGATGATAAGGTTGAAAAGGCAACCAGAAGTTCTCAAAAGATGATAATAGGGGAAACAGTAATATAACAATTGAAATGAAGATTTGTATTGAAGAATAGGTGTAATGGTCCGATTATTGAGATAAACAACAGTATCAAAGGGTTATTCTTAAAAATTAAATGGAAAATTAGCATGAGCAAGAAAAGAGAGTCCTTTGTCAACAATTATATTGTGGCAAGTTTCTATAACCCCATTTTGTTCATGTTTATCAAGATATAGATATCGATGAACAACATTCAAGGATTGCAAAAAAGAAGTTATTCTCCAATACTCTCACCCTCAAATAGTTTGTATTTTTTTATTTTTTATATTAAGTTATGTATCAACCATAACCAAGAAATTTTTGCATGCATAAAAAATTTGACCTTTGTTAGAGATCCAAATAAATTTGGAATAATCATTTAAAATTGGACAAAATTATAACTTTCATTAGTAGAGGAAATTAAAGCAACGGCCCAAACATCATATTAAATGAGTTTAAATGGAGAACTAAACAACACATAAGATGACTTTAGAAGGTGAAGATGAATTTTTCCTAACTAACAAGCACCACAAATGCCAAAACTTTTATTAAACACTGGAAAAGAAAAACTAAAACAAATTTGGCGCATAACTTTTTTGTGTGAGTGACCTGAACAGTTATACCAAATATACAAAGTAGCTCGCTCCCCTATGAAAGCAATTGATGCGGAAGAAAAACTAGGTACCACAGATAGATTAGCAAAGTGACGATTGTTATATGGTAGAGGAGATGATGAAGGTAGATGATAAAGCCCTTGATCATGTACTCCCCAAAGTAGCACTTTGCGCTGCAATATCTTAACAAAACAATAACTAGGGTAGAATTATACTACTTTTTTTTTGTATTTTATAAATTGGGGTAAGCTAAAAAGATTTTTAGTTATGGTAGGAGTAAGGAAAACATTAGAAAATTGAAGAGAAATTTTTTTATAGGTAAATTAGTATAGTCAACATGGAGAATAAGAATGATATTACTATTACCCACTTGAATTTGATCGCCACCATTATAGTTACTGGGGATAACAAGATTACTAAGAGCAGTTAAATGGTTAGTTGTTCCAAAGTCAAAATAACAGTTAAAAGTTAGAGAATTGGCAACAAAGGTGGTGGAAACCATAGTAGTGATTAGAAGAGTTATATCTCTAATATAACTATGACTGAATTGATTACAGCAACCCAAAGCTTCATGTCCAACCTTGGAGAAAATTTGATCGATCATCTTCGATTTTCCATTGTTAGAATTATTGTTGAAGCTTATACCTTGGACACTAGAAGCTTGATCCTGACCAGCATAATATCCATCGCAACCTCATCAGCCACAAAAATTTCCACTATAACAGGATTGATTTCTTTTTGTTAGTTGTAATTGGTTAAGTTAAACAGTATATGTAGAATGAAGAGGGGCTTGTTGATTTCCCTCCAAACGAGCTTCTTCTTATAAAAGAACTCTAAAAAAAGTGTCTACTAAAGGTGTGCCAGCAAGGACACAAAATGAAGTGACTAAGGAGCCACATTTAAGATTTATCCCAAAAAGCATGTTTTGTTCATAATCAGCTTCAGGTACATGCTCATTTGAGGCTGCTAGTAGATCAACTATGAAAGGTTTTTTTTATATAATCGAAAATAGACACCTAATGATGTTATTTTAGTTTTAATCATAAGTGTATGGTGTAGCTATAGCTAGATCTGATGAGTACAAGTCAATTGCACAAGAACGTCTAATATTTACACTTGTCTATTATCTAGTATAAAAAATTATAGAATTTATGATTAATTAAATTCAAAACTAAAATAAATAAACTTAATTGACTAATTAGAATGAAGATTAAAATAAGAAAGAATCAAAGAAGACAATGGTACCCAAACTTTGAATCCCCTCTAGGACTTCTCATACAATCACGATTTCATTACTAAATTTAATTTATAGTTTATTAGACCGTAAAAATTTCTTAATTATGATTATATCTTTCTCAAGATTATTAATATCTAATCCCCAGTTGATTAATTGAAATCTCTTTCTAATTGAAGCTTGTAAGATTACTTTAATCAATTTATGAATTTCTTTATTAGGCTTAACTCTAATTCAAAACTCCATTCATTTGTATTAGATCTAATCATACATTGAATTTCTCAACCTCAATGGCATGAGATCATGCATTAATCAATATGTTAGCAATATTAATTCAAAGATAATTAAGAACACTTAATTAAATCATAATGAAACTAAAAAATGAGTTATATTAAAACAAAATTACTACAAGGTCTATTCTAGGATCCATTTAATCAAATTACTAATAAAGTTTTAGTTCCTATTTAACATCAAAAATCAAAGAAAACTAGAAATTCAAAAGAAAGAATTCCCTTTTAATCTTTATGAAATCCACTTAGACGTAACATCAAAAATCAAAGAAAACTAGAAAATCAAAAGAAAGAATTCCCTTTTAAATCTTTATGAAATCCACTTTAGATTAGTAGTAATCCACATTAAATATGTTTGATTTCTTGTTCTTCTTTTTCTGTCATCCTAAGTTGTCAATATATGCTTTCCTAGCCTCTCTCTCTCTTTCTCTTAATTTTGCCCTTTCATAGCTTGAAAATTAGGGTTTTTAAAGTAGAACAGTCACCCATTAGCCATGTTAAGTGTGTCCCTCAATCTCATTTCAATTCTTCAAAAATCACCAAAAACACTATTTCAAAAAGCTACATGGTCTAGGACATGGTCATGTCCACCTCCACATGGTTGTATCTCAATTAGGTCACTATCTCAAATGACCACTAGTACCACTCTTGAACTTTGACCTTTTTATTGGTACAAAGCCATTGGAGTAACATTATTTATGCCCTTTATTCTCATGTTACTACTTTTTATTTTTATTTTTTCTTTACATCTATGAGGTAACGAAAATGATCAGAAAGAATTCATATTTGACTAAATGTACATATAAATTATATATAAATTGTTAAATTGTAAATTAAATTTCCATTTTCAAAATTAATAAACTAAATTGAAATCACTTAACCAAATAAAACTCATAATTATTTGCCTAAACAAATCAAAACACTATTACAACTATTCTCATAATGAATCATCTTAATCAACATCCTCTTTAAAAAATCCAAATTATTCACTATTAAGCTGATTATAACAAAATTGGCAAGCTTGGATATTGATTGAGCTTCCGAATGCTTTTCATCATGTCTCTCATTTCAAGCTTTCAAATATGCAATAAGTGATGGCATATCATGGCCTCCTTAAGAATACTGTCATCTTCATCCGTCCATTTTGTTTAATGGCCATGAATATGAGTTCTCAATCCTAAAAGCAAGTCTCAAATACAAGATCAAGAAAGAAAATTATAATGACAAATAAATAAACACAGAAATAGAAGAAACAAAAACTAATTAAAAGAAAAAAATGACTAGATTAATAAAAATAAGGTTATCATAATATTACAGTCCCTAGAACGGTGCTAAAAACTTGATGATGTTATTTTAGTTTTAACCACAAATCCATGATATAGCTATAGTTAACACTTGTGAGTATGCGTTGATCCCACAAAAACTAAAATTACTAGTACCTATTATCTTTCTATTATCTAATCTTACAAATTATGATTCTTATGATTAATCAAATTCAAAATTAAAATGATAAACTAAAATAAATTAGCACAATTGATTAACTAGAATGAAGATTAAACTAAGAAATAATAAAAGAAATAGTGTACTTGGACTTTGAATCCTCCTAGGACTTCTCATACAATCATGATTTCACTATTTAATTTAATCTATAGTTTATTGCATCATATAAATTCCTCAATTATGTTAATATCTTTCTTAAGATTGTTAGCATCTAATCATTGGTTGATTAAATCTCTTTCTAGCTAATACCCCTAAGATTGTTTTAATGGATATGTGAATTCCTCTATTAGGTTTAACCTTAATATCGAAGATTTATGTCAACCTGTCTCTAGGTTTGCATACAACTCTTTTCAATTATGCTAGATCCTTTTATTCATTAAATTTCCCAATCTCAATGGCATGAATCACACTTGAATCAAATTGCTAGAAATATTAATTCAAGAATAATTAAGAATACATAATTAAATCTCAATGAAACGAAAGAATGAACTAAATTAAAACAAAATCAATGTAAGATCTACCCCGAAGTTCATCTAATCCAAGTACCAACAAACGTTTAGTTCCTAATCATAGAAAAAGTAACATCAAAAATATAGGAAAACTAAAAAAAATCAAAAGAAGCATGATAAAATCCATTTTAATCTTTATAAAATCTTCTTGAGATTGATGGTAATCCACTCGAAGTATGTTTCCTTGCTTGTTCTTTATTTTCTTTTTAATCCTTTGTTATCAATGTATGTTTTCTGAAGCCTACCTTAAGCCTCTCTCTTTTTTCTCATAGTTTTTCCCTTTTGTAGCTCAAAATTTTGGATTTTTAGAGTGGACTCAATCACCCACATTGTTTTGTATATGACCGTGTCCCTTAATCCCACTTTAATTCTTTAAATATCATGCAGAAACATGATTCTAGAAAGGTTCATAGTTATGTCCACGTCCACATGCCTGCGTCCCTTACGTAGCGTTTGGATAGTGTCCCCGTCCCTGGGGACAGTGGACAAGGCAGAAAAATCCCTGTCTCCGTGAGTGTTTGCTTCATGTCTCCATGTCTCCGTCCTTTGTCTCCGGGAGATAGGGACACAGATTTCTGTCCTCTCCAAAAAGGGAGGACAGGGACGACTCGTCCCTGTCTCCAGCTACTGTCGACATATAATATAGTGCATTCTTACAAATTGTTTCATTTTATAAACGTTACGAGGTGAGTTATTACTATTATGTTTATTAACGTTATTATTATTATTATTATTATTATTATTATTATTATTATTATTATTATTATTATTATTATTATTATTATTATTA
>JAOSBK010000004.1:6810177-6827262 GCA_027568895.1 Erythroxylum shatona
ATTAAAATTTATTATTACAATCCATTCATAATAAAAGTATCAATGAATTACATATTTATAATCATATTAAGGACCAGGGGCATATTTGTCATTTGCACTATTTTTTCGTTCTGTCCCCTGCAACCAAACACATTCTGTCCTCGAGACGGAGACAGTTTTCTCTGTTCTGTCCACCATAACCAAACACCTCACTGTCTCCAATTTTTATTCCGTTCCGTCTCCAAATTTCTGTTCCGTTCCGTCTCCAGCTACCAGAGACAACAACCAAACGCAGCATTAAGGAACAACTTCAATCCTTGAATTTTCTATCTCGATTGCATCTCATTTCTACTCCTTTCAACCCTTAAAGGTAATTAAGACCATAATAAAAACAAATTATGTACAAAAAGTAAAAAAAAACTCTTAAATAAATAAACAAAGTGCACTAAACACATGATTAGAAATATGGTCTATTAAGCATGTATCAACACCCCTCCTTGCTAGAATGTTGCAAGTTGCATTTTTAGATGCATGGTACGAGCCTTTGATTAAGGCTTGAAGGTTCTTTCCAGCATGAGCTAACTTTGACAAGCTGTAGAAATGCAACTTGTGTGACCTGGACGGTGTTCGTTAATAAGAGACCAAATCCATAAGAGAAATCCTTTGTCTTGATGCTTCTAGGTTGTGTACGCCTTATTCACAATCGTGATCCCATTAGAATCAACAAGTTGAGGTGTTGAAGCATTATTATACAACACTACATTGTGATCTAAATCGTACGCTAGCTTCTAGGGTAGAAAGAACTGTAAGAGCCCAATGATGATAGTTTTCTTAGTCCAACTTAAGGTTAAAATTAGGATTCCTAAAGGAATTATTTTCGCCGCTGAGGGTAACAATTGATTGTTTATTGTTATTGGATGAGTTATCAGTAGCCGTAGAAGCAAGGAATCAATTTGGAAGGCTAAGATCAAAGACAATGAGTCTAGAGTTTTGATACCATATAAAACACAAAAGATATTGAGCATGGAATTGCACGCAAACTTTCCCTACTCTTTGTATTTTGTATTGATAGCAATGTGTACATCATTCTAGGAGATTACAAATTATCCAATATATATCGATTACAACAAGGTGAGAGATTTTTTCAGCAAATAAGATAAACATTATCAAGTGGTTACTAGATGCATATATTTATTATTTTTGGTAACAACACTAGCACAAATCTTAGACTCAATATTATCTTTTAAACTGGTAATTTTGATATAATCATATGTAAACCTGTAGTTAAGTTTTGATAAAAAGAAAAAGGAATAAACATATTTTAGTTTTTTAAATTATCATTGTTTTTCTTTGCAATTTTTTAACATTTAAAATTTTATATTTAGGGTTAATTACAAAAAATTCAAAATTTACTGAATTTTGCAATTATAATCCGAACTTTAAAAAGTGGTAACTAAATACTTAAACTTTCAATTTTTTCACATATAGCCTGACGTTAGTATTTGATGATGTGGTAATTCACATAAGACATAAATTAAATCATTGTACATGTCAGATTTAATTAAACTAATTAATTAATTCTTCCTTTTCCTCATTTCTCTTTTCACCACCAACCCTTTCGTTCTCTCTCTCTCATTTCACATTTCTTGTTAATTATACAAACTTTCTCTTTTAGTTTTTTTGTCATTTTTATTGTCATGTAACACACCCTCAAGAAACACTCCTTAATGGCTCCTTGTCTCTTCGCTTGTTTCGACAAGAAAGTATTAGTACCTCTTCAAACGATGTGCATGGGATGGTGATGCTTGACGCATTGATCAAGGAGCAGCACCGAGGAGGGGCAGTGTTGATAAAGTTGTTTTCATCTTAGAGGTGTAAAACATCGTCAGAGGTAGAGTTGTCAAGGCTAAGGAGAGGAGATTTTGCATTAGAAGCACCAATGATAGTGTTGGCATTTCATGTGGATTATTGGGACTATATGGGTTGGAAGGACCCTTATGGGTCTATGCAATGGATAGTCAGGCAAAAGGCGTATGTTAAGGCATTGAAGCTTGATATTATGTTTATACCTCAAGTTATTGTTCAAAGAAGGGCTCAGTGTGTTGCCAATGATCAGGAGCCTCTCCTCTTTTGTCTATGTGAAAAGGGGCTAAAAATGTTTGTAGTTGGTTAGAGAACACTTTGTCATGTGAATAGAAGCAAAGCACAGGTGTGTGACAGAAAATTCCAATTTGAAAGGTTAACAAGCTGAAAGAGTAATTTAGGGTTTTAACCCTTTTCATTTACTTTTATTTAATTTGCTTAATTTTATTTTATTAGTTTAATTAAATCTAACTTGTACAATTTTATTCAACTGTAATAATGCATGTTTAGATTTTTATCTTATGTAGCTTGTCACGTTAACAACATTAACAAAAATAATAACATCGCAGTTAGATTTAGAAAATTTTGAAAGTTTGAGCATTTAATTTTTACTTTTTTAAATTGAATAATTATAAAATTGAGTAAAATTTGAGATTTTTTGTGATTAATCCTATAATTTATTCTTTAAAGGTTACTAATCACTTGATATTAATACTATCATTAATGTCCTTAATAAAAATCCTACATTATCAACAAAATAAACTGGGTGTTCAACTTAGACATATACATGAAAATTCTTTTAAATACAATAAAAAAAGTCGTACCATGAAACTCAAAGTATAGTTTATAACTGTAAAAACTAAAATAAAGGTAACTTTAATTTATATCACTTAAAAATATAATTATAACAGAGGGGAACCGGGGAGTGCATAAAAAGTGGACAAACTTATGATGCAGAAACAAAGAAAAGAAAAAATGGGCAGCTTCCCAAGAAAGCTTAAGCAACCTTTTCAATGCACTACTACTTAATTGGATGTTTTCTCCCCATCGTCAATTCATAACTTATATCCGTATTGTCCCAACACCCAAGCAAGGTAATATTTTTTCACAAGCTATACATATACACACCAGAAATATTTAACGAGTACAGCCGCCCAATCTAACCTATAATGTGTAAGCCTGAGCAGAAGAAAATTCCCATATTGCCATTCTAGGCTCACATGCCTTTAGGTTGGCTTTTATTCAAGGAAGCACAAACCATAGAAGTTTGTGCGTTGTATACATGCTCCTCCCATTAATCGGAAAGCGTCATTTAAATATAAAAGGTTGATGGCTTTGATGGTAACTGGTCGGAGAAACGCTGGTTTCTTTTTGTTGGTTTAGAGAAAAATAGAGAGACCAAAGGCTTGTGATCCTTACTCTGAGGCATTGCAATCATGAAACTTTCGCCGTCCAGTATGGGGTTTGCTACAACTGAGATTCTGACTCTGCCTCCCTTCACCTCTCTTTTAAGCCAAGATACTACTTTACAACAAGTAAAACCCGCATTCCTCACAATTTGGTCCAAAAGCATACTCATCATATCAGCATCCCAAACCCACGATTCTAAGTCTGTTCCTTACACTTAGCAGCGAAGCCAAAGTGGGCCTGTCCAAAACCTGTGATGCTTGCCAGGCATTACAAAACAATTTTACAGAAATATCAGAAGCAATGTCATTACTGGCATGTAAGTCATCCAATTTGATGATCTAACTTCACCTGACCATCCAAAACTCGCCTGTTTTGTGGACCTAACATTCATTGGGCAGTGGACAACTAATAGGAATATGCCATGTCGGATTACATAAATCCCACATTACGTTTGGCAGGTGAATTTTACTTATGAATTAAGCTGTTATCAACTAACAAAGCTAGACCTCACTCCCAAATTAGAAAGCTTTAAATTATTCTTTTAAACAAATAAGAAAAATGACCAGAATCAATCATCAAAGTTGTGCTCCTACGTCATCACCTCTCCCATTCTCGCACGAGCAAGCTTCATTTTCTCTATTTAAACGAAACACCTTTGTTTTCTTCCCATATCCTCCATCCCCATTTCGTTGCACTGCATTAATGGCTACCATGGCCCTATCCAAGTCCTCTGTTCTCTTAATTTTCGCGCTGTGCGCTTCTTTGCATAGCACGATAGCTGTTGAACCATTTGCCTGCGACCCCAAGAACGGAGCTACCAAGAACTTCCCCTTTTGCCAAGTGAAGTTGGCGATACAAGACAGGGTTAGAGATCTCATTGGAAGGTTAACCCTGCAGGAGAAGGTCCAGTTGTTGGTGAACAATGCTGCGGCTGTTCCCCGACTGGGGATTAAAGGGTACGAGTGGTGGTCCGAGGCTCTTCATGGTGTTTCCAACGTCGGACCCGGGACGAGATTTGGTGGGGCTTTTCCTGGTGCCACTAGCTTCCCTCAAGTTATCACCACCGCCGCCTCTTTCAATGCAACATTGTGGGAGGCCATTGGACGGGTAAACAAACACTCTTTAGTTTTTCTTAATCATTGTCTCAGTGGATTATTATTAATAGAATTCTATATCACTGTCCTAACCTATGAGGAGTGTCCTTTGGTGTTGCTTTTTCTTTTGGAATAAAGGCTTTTAAAACTGTTTTGGAACAATTTGTTCACGGTGAAGACAGCCCTTTTGCCATGAAAACTGTGACCCGTGTCTTGCAATTTGCTTGGCGGATCATAGAATAATAAATTCAAGCCACAAATCTTTCATGAACAAATCGAAGTTGATCACCAATGAATCCCACCTTTAGTGTTTGTGGGCCATAGGCCGAACATCTTTTACAGGACAGTTGCACTGACATGCGACTATTGTACCATATATATGTTGAAATTAACGTTTGCTTATCTTATCTTATTATATATCATATGCCGTCACCATCAATTTTTTAATGGTATTATTATTCCAACACCAAAATTTACCAATAACCATCGAGAAGCGTTACTTTTTCTTCTTCTGATCACTTTATTCAGTACAGGTACGACAACTTGGGGTTACAAAACAAGAATTAAAAGAAGAAAAAAGAAAGTAGAGATTAAGCATTCCACTTTGTCCTGCATCTAATCAATGAGTCCTCCAACTTGCATATACAATAATCAGTCATCAGAGACATGTCACTTCGAAAGATAGTAACCAAGTTGCGCAATTTAGATCAGACATTGTTGGGATACTAATGTACGCCCGTGGGTCGCAGGTTGTGTCAGACGAAGCCAGAGCAATGTACAACGGAGGGATGGGCGGGCTCACGTATTGGAGCCCAAACGTGAACATATTAAGAGATCCCAGGTGGGGTCGGTCCCAGGAGACCCCCGGTGAAGATCCGGTTGTTTCAGCTATATATGCTGCCAGCTACGTCAGAGGTCTACAGGGAAATGACGGTGACCGGTTAAAAGTAGCTGCTTGCTGTAAGCACTATACCGCCTACGACCTCGATAACTGGAACGGCGTCGATCGATTCCACTTCAACGCTCAGGTATGTTTTTGTCTTTTGCTTTACTGAAACAAAAAAGTTGGTATTCCGCTGTACGAATCTGCATTGTGAGACCTTAAGCGTCAAACGATTATGTGTCCTGATCGTTGATCTGGTTGACCTAACGTTGAAGATAGAGTAATTTTTAGGGTTCGAGTGGCCTGGTGCTTTGAATACTTTGGCATCCTAGTTTGGGCCAGCTCTAACCTCAACAACTCCCTGAATTCTTTCCAGCAAAAACATGAGCAGTGGGCAGTTTCAATTAGGTTTGTCAGTGAAATAGAGCTGCTGATGAGCTACTATCAATCACTATATAAAATGATGACTTATGAGATGAAAAATAATAATTAGAAGATGAATTCAAATACATTTTAATTACCTTGAGATTTTCGTGAATTTATTATCAATACATGTGAAATGCAATCCTCAATTCCTGATTGAACAAAAAAACGGCCGAACATCAACTTGAAGGCATCAGGTTATCTGTGCCTGATTTTTAACTATTTATTTTTAATCATACATTTATATTGACTCATATAATTATTTAATGAGATAAGCAAGAACTGGTTAATTGAAATAAAAGTTCTGTTCCCAACTTGCAGGCAACATTCTTAAGAGCAGATCTTCTTTTCTGTTAATTAATTTTTACCTTATTTTATTAATTAAATCTTATCCGTATGTTTATATAAAATTTATCAGACATTATCCGTACATTTATATAAAAAAATTAAATAGCAACGGAAGAAGAGTGTCTTGTTCCAACGTGCTCATGACCTACTTTTTCTTGGTTCTCCTTGACTAAAGAAAGTTCTGTCTTATCTTTTCCTTACAAGACAAGGAACAGGCGCTTGCTCAGCTCTTGCTTTTCGTCTTTTCTCTATTTCTGTCTTATCTTTTCCTAATCCTTAAAAGTCGAGGACAAGGCGCTTGCTCAGCTCTTGCTTTTCGTCTTTGCTCTAAAGTCCATTCATGTACATGTTATTATCAACTTGCGTGTGGATTGGATTGGACTCTACTTTCCATCTGTCCAGATCCACGTGTACACGCCTGTGAATGCTGTCTGACGTTGGATTGACTTGTGTCAACAGGTGAGCAAGCAGGACGTTGTGGACACATTTGATGTGCCTTTCAGAGCATGTGTGAAGGAGGGGAATGTGGCAAGCGTTATGTGCTCCTACAATCAAGTTAACGGCGTCCCCACCTGTGCCGATCCCAATCTGCTGCGGAAAACCGTTCGTGGTCAATGGCATCTCAACGGGTAATATATAATGTTGTAATCATTCCACAGATGCTATCGTCTTCGATGTCTTTGGTTGATGATGTTCTTTTCACATGCTCGCAGGTACATTGTTTCGGACTGTGACTCGGTCGGAGTTTACTATGATCAGCAACACTACACATCTACTCCTGAAGAAGCAGCCGCCGATGCTATTAGAGCAGGATTGGACTTGGACTGTGGTCCCTTTCTGGGGTTGCACACCGAGGACGCGGTCAAGAAGGGCTTGCTTAAAGAAATTGATGTAAATGGGGCGTTGATCAATACACTCACAGTCCAAATGAGATTAGGAATGTTTGATGGTGAACCATCTGCACATCCCTATGGGAATCTAGGACCAAATGATGTGTGCACACCGGCACACCAAGAGCTCGCCCTCGAAGCCGCTAGACAAGGCATTGTTCTACTTAAGAATCATGGCCCTTCGCTGCCCTTATCTGCTCGCCGACATCGTACAATTGCAGTTATTGGGCCTAATTCCAACGTCACCGTGACCATGATTGGCAATTACGCTGGTAAGTTTTGAGCAATAGACTTCGTAACAAGACTTTTAACTTCTGGGGTACTTATTGGTTTTTGGTGTCATTAGGCGTTGCATGTGGATATACATCTCCGGTCCAAGGGATAGCGAGTTACGCTGGGACAATTCACCAAATGGGTTGTGCGGATGTGTCTTGCTCAGATGACCAGCTCTTCGGTGGAGCCATTGACGCCGCTCGTCGAGCTGATGCAACAGTTCTAGTGATGGGGCTTGACCAATCTGTAGAGGCAGAAACTAGGGACAGGGCCGGCCTTCTTCTTCCTGGACGACAGCAGGATCTTGTCTCTAAGATTGCATCAGCTTCAAAAGGCCCAACAATATTGGTCTTGATGTCTGGTGGGCCTATTGATGTCACTTTCGCTCACAATGACCCGAGAATTTCTGCCATCTTATGGGCTGGATATCCGGGCCAGGCCGGTGGAGCAGCCATATCGGATGTTCTTTTTGGAACAGCCAACCCAGGTTGGATTTAGCTTATGTTGTTCACATCTTTTATCCAATTTAGTTAATGCATGCAATGCTTTTTTTCCCCCCCTCAGGAGGCAAGCTACCTATGACATGGTATCCACAAGAGTACCTAACAAAACTGCCAATGACAAACATGGCCATGCGGCCCAGCGAATCAAAGGGCTATCCAGGAAGAACCTATAGGTTTTACAAAGGTCCGGTATTGTACCCTTTCGGGCACGGACTAAGCTACACAAACTTTGTTCATACTATAGCAAATGCACCCACCATGGTCTCAGTGCCTATTGACGGGCATCGCCGTGGGTCGGGAAACATAACCATCTCAGGCAAAGCAATCAAAGTTACACATGCCAAATGTAATAAGCTCTCGTTAGGACTTCAAGTAGATGTTAAAAACATAGGTTCAAAGGACGGAACCCACACATTATTGGTCTACTCCAGACCGCCTGCCCAACGTTGGGCTCCCCACAAACAACTGGTGGCCTTTGAAAAGGTACATGTGGCTGCAGGCGCACAACAGAGAGTGGGGATTAACATACATGTGTGCAAGTTCTTGAGCGTAGTGGATAGGTCTGGGATTCGAAGAATTCCATTGGGAGAGCATAGCATTCACATTGGTGATACCAAACACTCGGTGTCACTTCAAGCAGGAGCACTAGGGATCATCAAGTCCTGACTTGCTTTTGGGGCACTGATGGTCACCCGGCAATTCTTAGTAATGGCCGATTCTTCTTTAAAATAACCATTAGAAACTATTCTTTTTGAGGATGGTTCAAAGAAGACAGGAATTTCTCTCCTCAATTGTCACTAGAAAAAATTTACTAGTCATTTGGTGCAAAGCATAACTAAAGGATTTTCCTCTGTATTGAAAGAAATGAATTACATGAATAATCTTTTGCATTTTGGATTGTAAGTTGTTAATGTCTCATTGTTATGGATGCTGAGAATATAAGGATACTTGAATTACATTAAGTAAGTTCTATATCAAAGTTGAATACATTGATTGTGGAGAATGCATGATCCCTTGGACGAAGGATTGTTATTGTGTAACGAAAATTTCTGAAGAACTTTCCAAAATGCTTGAAGACAGGATACGAATCAATGACGAGAATGTCTTTTGCTAACCCAGCTTAAAGAGACTTAATATGAAATTTCACATTGTTCTTCTTCTGTACATAAAGGAACATGTTATTGTCTTAAAGCTTTAGCAAATCCACGTTCAATTCGATGTCGATGAACCATTTGACAAATTACACAACCTCGAATCCATACTCACGCACGTCCAGCCCCTGTAAGCAGGATTCTGAGTATTCTTCATTTTTTTCCCGGTTTCTGAACCATTTCCACCTATGTACCTCACCGGTCTCAGGACTGAAGGGTATATATGTGGGTAGAGAATGGTTTAGGAACACTTTAAACACAGATGACTATGCGATGTCTTCCCAAATCTTCGCTAATTGTGCAGGTTTTGTTAATCTTATCTGAATCAGATTACGGATCCATATGCAGCAATCCTCCTGAAGATATTGTCACATGATGGAATTAATTAGGTCAACGTGATGATTAGCATTCCTCCTTATCCTTATCTAATCCTGCCTGTCTTATCTTCAACAGGCGTCTGACTATCTGCAGAGTCCAGAGCTTTCAAAAAAAAGTTTCAGAACTCTAATACCAAAGGGGCATATTGTTACAGCTCAAATTTGCCCCCCTTTTTTTAGTTCATGGACATTTCTAGTTTTCTACACTAGTCCTGAAAATTGTGATAAGTGATCAATTAGGCCATGAATAATCAAAATGAGAGCTAATTGTGATATTTGATGTCGCTTTTTCCTTCAACTGCCACTCTGCCAATGACGTTCCAGGCATTTATATCAAACCCAACAAATAGTGTTGAGTGATTATCCATTTTCGATAAGTGGTACTACTGTAAGTACAACGAGTCCTAGGGCACTGGTACGTGACAGCAGAAGAAAGAGTAATTGAGCTCCTAAATGGCTGGCAAGCAAAGCCTGTCACAGTGTGCAGAATATAACAATAGCATGCCTGTCACACTAGAATCTTGCAGGTTTTCGGCCCCAGTGCACAGTTTTGAGTTCAAGTAAGAATCAACATACTAAATTTTACCATGCAGTTCTCTCAACTTTGGATAACAAGGTTATGCATGAAAATTGCGAATAACGTCTATGGTACTGGTAGCAGAAGAATATAAGCTGTACGTTTGTTGGTCATGTCATCTCACATGAGCTGTTCATCAAACCAAGTGACTATTGAGCTCTCTATTTGAGTGCAAGCGAACAAGTTGGCATTAGTTCGCAAATGGATTAGAGTGCCAAAATAAGGGAGTACCATCATGGAGGCTAATCCTCCTAGTCACACACATTCATGTTTCCATGTGCACAGTCCTCAGGCCTTACGAAGATGCCCAAAACCCCCTTGAAGGTAAACGACTGAACTTGGCATGTGCGAGGGCAGGACAAAAACGTTATAGGAGCAGCATGGCACTGATCTTGACATATATTATACACCAAGTTTTATGATTGCTGGCTTCTCTGGCTCGAAAGGAACCCGACGAGAGAGTATCCAATATCCAGAACCTACATCATTGTGATGATAGCATCAAGTACCTAGTGGTACAGTATAATCCAGAAGTCGTTTTCCTATAGACCTCTTGGGCGATGGAGCATTCATTCATGCCCATTATTGCCATTACCATGCCGGTTTTAGGTTTTGGCTTTGCACTCTTTTTTTGTCACCATTAGAGCTCTAAAACAAGTAAAAAGAAATGAAAAGAAACGAATTGGACAATATGCTTATTTTACTCGCAACCATTTCAAAACTCTACGAATTTCGATGTCCTGGAATATAGCAAAGTTGTTACATATCACTGCGTGTTATGTTACATCTTTGGCTTGATTTTGAAGCTTTCTACTTTATGAGGTTGGAACTTTGGATAGGGTTAAAGAATTTTTGGGTGAACAAAGGGGATGTACAGGGTTGAGTAAGCCATGTGGAAAGAATTTTCTTTTGCTTCTGTTGCTTTGTTTTCTTGTTTATATATTTTATTGCTGTTTCGTTTGGTAATGAATCGTACGTATAAGCCGAAAGCTTTAACAAAGGCTGACTCTGTAGGGATGGCGTGTCATGACTCGAAAAGATTCCAAAACTTTGAGATATGCCTCAGAAGCCCATCCCAATCCAACACCACCTCTTTTTCACATGTTTTATAATACTCCAAGCTCCCATGTCATTTGAAATAACTCACAAACTATTATAGATGAAAAAGAGCCCTCGTTATGGAATATGATTCTCTGGTAATAATTCACCTCAACATCCTTTTTCAGATTAATTCGTAATAACAACTTAAGAAGGAAAAGAACACAAAGAGCTGTTATCACTAAATATTGTCATGTTGTTGGCTGCAACTGGCAAACCAACTTCCACGACGAGAGCAGGTCATGGATCTGAAGCACATGGACTTCTCTGCAATTGGTCGAAAATGTATTAGTTAAAACATAATTCTGGCAGGCCAAGTGACAACCCCTGATCAAGTTGAAGGGTTAACGGTCAACCAAGTCTAACACTTTAATCCCATTTGGTCAACCGTTGACAATTTGAAAAGATGGTAAAGATGTGTTCTGCATTGGTTGTATGGAGCTGATTAGGGGATACTCATACTCCCTTAGCAGGTATGATTTGTTCGAACGTATAAGTATTAGGATATTCACTGTTAAGAATCTATAACTATTACACCCTAAAACTTTGATACATAGAGACAAGATGCTCATGTCTTGTGAGGTGAAAAGCAGTGATCATGTTTATTTAGTTGCTAACATTAGCCTCGGAGTAGAACGTTGGTTCATATTCCAGAAACGAATGAAGCAATTGATCGGTACTCTATTATCTGGGTATATTTAATTTTATCCTCTGATATCGCAGACCAATTAAGCAGTTAAGAACGATAGATACTTCAACTGTTAGATACACGTATGACAAGTACTTGGAATTTAGTACATTAAAAAGGAATCATATGCTTACCTGCTTCTGCTTATATTTAACTGATACTGCTTTTCTTGCCTTTAAATTTCAGTGCAACACGCCAACTATGATTCTTCAAACTACGCCTTACCCTTGAAGCTGCATTAGGAAGATAATTGCAATTACGCACAAGAATTATATTAATATACAAGCTCTTTTAGATGCTTAAAGAAAAGCACATAAGATCTGAAAATATCTGGATTAACTTTATAACTTTGAATTCTAGAGAGAAAAAAGATGCCTAAAAGTCATCTAAGACTGAGTGCATTATTAGAAGGTGATGGCAATAAGACCAACCCAATTTGGTAAGCATATAAGACCTGAGCACTCGGAGCATCTTCACATGAATTGGCTACCCATCTCCACGTGAAATTCAATCCGCGGACACGTGCAGCCCTCAGAGCTTTTTCTCTGGTGCAGAGAAATAGCAAGCCATATGATTGGTTAAGTTCCTGTAATAAAAATGGTCTTGGTGTTGTGTTGTGCCGTCAAGAAGAGGACTTGGTGTCATGTTTATGGCTAATGTGCAAAATAACAAGAGAATTAGATGCTCACGTCTCGGCTTTTGCCCCCTCAGATGCCAACATGCATGTCTAGATAATGGTAATGGCTGGCTCTCTGTTAATTTATTAGCCATTATTTCTAAGTAGTTAGTTGATTCACCCTTAAGCACTGGTTATAAATATTGATCATGGTGGTAGGAGTTTGTTGTGATTAAGATACTAGAGAGATATCCCTTGATAACGATTCCCTGGCTTAAATAAGGATCTTGCTGTTAGTATATAGGCCATCTGGCGTTTTGTCTTTAATTTAACTATTTGATTAGGCTTCTCTTAAGTTTTATTTAAAAAATTTTAAATATAAGATATAGGGTTTCTAATAATAAATATTTTTAAGAATTTTAAAAATTAAAATTAAAATTTCCTTATATAAAGAGCATCTTTTACTATTATGTTTATTATATCATAGTCTACAGATAGTGTAAAATACATTATAAATTGCATTAAATTAGTCATAAGTGTGAATTTTGGCCTTTATTATTTTCAAAATTCTCTTATATAATCTTTTAAGCTATATTATAAACATGCAAAATCTTTAAATGGGAATTATTTTAATACCATAAATATATTTTTAAATCTTCAATGGCTGATATCTAAAAAACTATATTCGGTACTCCTTTAGTATTTATTGTTTTTAGAAGTCTCATGTATATAAATCATAACAAAAATCGTTGAAAATAGTCTTAGAATATTAACATAGCTAATCTTCATCAATCACTAGTGTCTGACAAAGAAGTCCTAAACTTGATGTTTTGTCTAAAATAAATGGTAGGGATTGATCCAATGTAATAAGTGTTAAATGACGCTTCAAAATTTGTCATTGCCAGTTTTTTGGAACAGTTCGTAAGTAAGCGGGTCAATTATTATGCCTTTGTCTTTTGGCATTTAATCTGTAATGATTTATGCCAGTGGATGAATGTTTACATTAAAGAAGGACATGATTCCTTTTCCGACATTTACTTCACCAGAAAACATTGTTTCACAATCCGTATCAATGGTTGAACCAGGGAAGTAAATGATTCAAAGGTTAATCATATAACTGAAATTTAATTGTGATCGAACGGTTGATTAATAAATATATAAATTTTTATTTTATATATTATATATATAAGATTATTTTTAAACATACTATTTGATTATTTATCTAATTATAAACTTAACTTAAACATTCAAACTTCAAAATATACAAGTTTTTTTTAAGTTCACCAACACAACATAAAATAAGATAATAAAGCTCACTAATCATATTTCATCAAAAAGATTAAAAAAAAGATCACTAATCATAGTATTCATTCAAGTTGAAACTATCAAAATTAACGCATTTTAAATGGACCGGCCGATTTTTTCTTTTATCGGTTCAGCGGTTTTTACTGGTTCGACTATAAAATGAACGGGCCAATCACTCACAAAAAATACAAGCTTAACCGGATCATTTTATGCTTTGAGTTACCGGTTTTCCGGTTCGGTCCGGTTTTCAAAACATTGCCTGTAAGTCTATATAATAGGTCTTATGTAGCTGTTTTATTCTCAAGGTGGTAAAAAAGTAAGGACTCTCTCCCGTAGCATCTTTGGTCTTTCTACTTATTTTTGTTTTTTGCTTTTATTTCCCAACAATTTTTTGCATCAGAGCAGTTGAGAGAGGAAGAGCACGAGCAGTCTCTTTTCCTTCTCCCATAACTAGGTCAAGTCCACTAAAAAAAAGGGAGGAGAGGTCAGAAATCAATAAGGGGAATTAGTAAAGTAAGAAAGAAAGTGAGGTCCAAAAAATCGAGATCAACCCATAAGTGAGAGAAACAAAAACTCAAGTCCTTAGTTTTTTTTCCTTTCCCCCTCACAAACCAAAGAGAGTCATCTACATCGTGAAACATTAGTGAGGAATAAAAAACAAACAGTCATGGCAACAAATGGCTCTATGACACAATCCTTAATTCCAATTTTTAAGGGGCAAAATTATCATTTCTGAAGTTTAAAAATGGAGATCAGATCTTCTGTTCTAGTTAATCAGTTCCTATTCTGTTTCATTAAATATCATCCACACATTTATATAGGGTCCACACAAATATATGGACAAGATTAAATAGAACAGGGTTGGAACACTCTAACGGGAACACGGTGCTCCAACCCCTAAAAATGCAGAATATGTTAAAGTCTCAAAAACTTTGGGGCTTGGTAAAGAAGGTATTTGAAGATACCAAATATAGCGTGAAACATTAGTGAGGAAAAAAACAAACAACCATGGCAACAAATGACTCTGTGACAACATCACTGGCCCTAATTCCAATTTTTAAAGGGCAAAATTATCACTTCTAGAATCTAAAAATGTAGAATATTTTTAAGTCTCAAGAACTTTGGGACTTGGTAAACAAAGGGTTTGAAGATACAATCCGGAATAGCCCAACTAGCAGCTAAGAGACAACCGAAAAAAGGATGCAAAGACTTTATTCCTTATTTAGCAAGCTCTTGATGATAGCATTTTCTCCAGCTAGTGCCTCCAAAGAAGCATGGGAAATTTTCAAAAAATAATTCCTGGGAGATAAGAAAATAATTACAGTAAAATTACAGACTCTTCGCCTTCATTTTAAGTTTTAAATGCAAGAAAAATAGTTTGTGCAAGATTATCTCTCTAGGGTATATATAATTGTCAATTATATGAAGTCATATGGTGAAAATATGAGCAATGAAACTGTTAATAGGCAAGGTTTTGAGGAGTTTAACCTCAAAATTCAATCAAGTAGTTGTTTCCATTGAAGAGACTAAAGATCTAGCTATCTACACTTTTGATGAACTGATGGGTTCTTTATTAGCATATGCAGATACGTTGAATAGGTCTAGTAGAAAAATAGAAGAAAAGGCTTTTCAAGTAAGGGGGAGTCTCATCCTAAAGGCAAGTTAGAAACTTCAACATACAAAAAATCAAACAATATAAGAGGCAGAGCGCAAGGTAGAAGAGGTTACCGTGGTCGAGGTCGTGGCCGTAGAAGAGGACAAGGTCAATTTGCTAGTGAATGTCACTACTGCAAGAGATATGGGCATATGGAGATTGACTAGTGGATTAAACAAAAAATGAACAGAAGAATGCTAATTTCACCAAGACACCGTAAAAGGAAAGCAATATGTTCATGGCTCACTCTATTATGGATATTAAGACTGATGTTATTTGGTTTATTGACAGTAGTTGCTCCAACCATATGTGTGGCGAGAGGCTGTTGTTCAAGGAATTTGATGAGACAAAGAGATCAGAAGTTTAACTTGAAGATAACAATCTAGTCAAAGTTGATGGCAAAGGTACGATTGCTATCAAAACCGCAAATGGTAATATAAAGCCTCTCCATGATATGCAGTATATTCCCTCTTTAGCTCATAATTTGTTAAGTGTAAGACAATTGATGATTGATGGTTATTCTGTAATATTGATAAGGCAAAGGTGGCAGCAATACTTTCCAACACTTCACTGTCCCTGTTCTTCCTTTTCCCTCTATTTTGTTGGTTCCCTTTTGTGTTGGAAGATGAGGCGACAGACCCAGTTGCATGAACAGAAGCAGCTACAACGGGTGTATCCGCTGGAACTGGTTCAAACAACGGCTCAGCAGGAGGTGGTGAAGCTGCTGGTGCATCCCCTTCAGTCTCATCAGCCGCAAACTGAGCAACTGCATCCCCAGGGTCAATAAGCAGGAGGATTGGGAAGAAGGTCTCTAACGTACCTAATAAACCATAACATCAAACATTGCTGTTAAATCTCAGAAGTCATAAAATCAAATAAGCAGTTAAATCTCCTGTGACATGTACCATTTATCAAACCAATCAATGACATGTACCATTTATCAAAACCAATCAAACTCATGGTAGATAGTAAGTCAACATATGTGCACTTTAAGCATTGTATCCTTTGTAGCAGAAATGAAACTCAAAATTCATCACCACCACCACCGCCCAACTGTTATGATTCTTGCTAGCTTCATACTCATAATTAAGATTGCCCACTCTTACTTTATCTCTCTGTAAGCATTTGAAGTGGGATCATTTCCATTTTCTAAGAGAACAACGATCCTTAGATGGGTTTCGTGATTTTGAAATGTTCAAAACTTGGCAATTTCAATTCACACACTAATGTTAGGGCAAGACAAAGCTGCCAGCAAGCTATCATTCTAGCTGGTTCTGCACTCTTGTTTTTTCAAATGATTATGCTACGTATCCTTCTTTTGTTATTTATTTTTTTGGGTACCATTACAATTGTGTTAAACTTTTGGACTTCCCTGCCCTCTCATATGTTTTCCTTTCACTTTTCCTTAAATGGCATATGATTCATAACCTCTTAAATGTTTGAACTAATTTCTGGCTTCCAAAGCAGAGGATATTTGTTGAAACACGAGTACTTATGCGTCCTAGATGAGTTGGACTCCAATAAAATTTGGAACATAATACATTACACATGCCATTGTGGTCCAAAAAAATATTTATTAATCTATATACTTATCTAGCCCTGCGGTGGTTTTTGAGTTTTAATATGTATAAGTTTTGTTAGAGAGATGGTTTTATGGTTTATAACGTTTGGTCTTTTCAACAAATTTGAACTCCAGTAAGATCAATAACAATAGAATCATACAAGTGGTGAAGTTCAATCAAGAATTCACACAACACCAAGTAAATAAAGACAAATTGAGACATATAATCATCCTAGCTATATGCATGTGTATGGAGCCCTAAATGCAGTGATTTGTAGGAATAAGTGGTTTGTGTCTTTGGTCCCCTCGGCTAATTGTACCATTTATCAAACCAATCAAAGACATGTACCATTTATCAAAACCAATCAAACTCATGGTAGATAGTAAGTCAA
>JAOSBK010000004.1:6834613-6845951 GCA_027568895.1 Erythroxylum shatona
GTTATATATAAAATAATATTTTTTAAGCTAATAACATCCCCAACGGGGAAATGGGTCGGGTATGGGGATGTTATTCCCCGATGGGGATGGGGATGGAGGTTGAAAAAAAAAATCCGATGGGGATGGGGCGGGGATGGGGAACGAAATTATAAATGGGGATGGGGGTGGGGATCGCATAATCCGCCCCAAACCCGCCCCATTGCCATTCCTAGTAGAGAGCAGGGGGTATTTTGTAACTCACCCTAGCGAACACATGTACAATCAGCTCAGCAGTTTTATTGAAAAATGGATAAAATATTATTTTATTGTTTTGAATTCAAAAATCAACCTTTTTCCACGTTTGAATCTGGGCCCTTCGATCCGTCCTATCAATGGTTCTAAGCCGTACCTAAAATTCAAATTTAGTGGACCACGGCCACCCAAAGGAAACAACGAAAAACATTAATTCTGATTTCTGATTCAGTAGGCCTTTCCTCTTTCAATTTCTATCCCAACAATTTGAATTCAGTTGTTTTATTTAACTTTTAACTCTTTACTCCATATTATCAGTTTCTCTTTCCATTCGATCTCAAACCCTTTCTTTTGGGCTAATTATAAAAAATTTCAAACGTATTAACTATTTAAATTTTCACTTTTAATTCGATGTTATTAATTTTACTTTATAATATAAAAACCTTAAACACTTATAAATGTTAGACTTAATTAAATTTTATTATTATTTAATACCTTTTTTTTATATTTGATTGAGAAAATATTATTTCAACAATTAACGGTTTCTGTTAAACTGTTGCTTTCCATTTTAACCGTCGCTAAGTTGTGGTTGTTAAGGTATGAATCTTTTTGGGAAAGGCAGCTCATGGAGTGTACTTGTATCAATCCTCAGAGTACAATTATAACATAAAGAAGGCGAAATCCATGGGAATTACAATGGTTTAGTACTATGCAGATAATAAATAATGTGATAAGGAGAGGAGGGTAGTTGAAGCAATCTTTGCTTCAAAGTTGTTGCGAGGAAAAGGTTTCGAATCAAAATGAGATAAGCTCAATGTCACTATCAAGCTTCTTCATCCGTTGAAGTATTCTTCAGGCCTCAGCCCTCTTATTGAAACACACAAGTCCAAAGCCTTTTCAAGAAATTTGAATGTCTACTTTGAGATGTGTTAACGAGGGCAAAGATTCAGATATTAGCTCTTCTACAAGATCTAATGCAAAAGGTATACATACATACGTGTAATGAATAAAGTCTAAAATTTGGCAGTATCCACTCAAAGCGATAGCTTCACTTTCGGTCTAAAATTGCTTCCCCAAGTGGATAAGAAGATAAGGTCTTCATGGTTACAAAATCAACTGAACACGACATCGTTGCACTTGCATAGAAATGCACTTGTACTCAAAAAGGCCTTAATAGTTGTTGATAGTAAAATCCAATACCCAAAAATATCCTAGGAATATGATTCATTGGCGGGCAACAGTTTTGGTGTTGTGTTGAATTGGCCACTTGTTAAACTTTGGTTTGGTTAGCTAGTTAATAATTAAATCTTGCTAAAGATTCCATCTGGAGTACTGATAAAACCACGGTCCTTAATTCTAACAAAGAACCCAGGAAATTGAAAACCACAGCAGATACAGTGTCAGTTCCAGTCAACCAATGTCTGTCTATATATAAATAATGACTTGCTTGGTATCTATTATTATCAACATTATAAGAGCTTGTACAAATCAGTGTTTAGGCAAGTACCTAGCAGTCATTCAATTGAAAAAGTGAACATGAAGAAAGGACGCAAGATAGTGGTGGCAGTGGACGAGAGTGAGGAGAGCATGCACGCTCTATCCTGGTGTCTCAGTAACCTTGTTAGTCGCAGTTCAAATAGCACGCTGATCTTACTCTACGTTAAGCCCTCCCCTATCATCTACTCCCAGTTTGATGCTAAAGGTTTCCACTTTTCCTGCTTTCTTGATTTTGAGTTTCTCTTCTCTTTTATCACAAGCCATTTGCTATCAGGATTCCTGTTTTCTGGAGATGTAATTGCTGCAATGGAAAGATACAGCTCTGCTTTGGTGGATTCTGTGATGGAACGAGCAGAAGCTGTCTTAAAGAATTTCAGCAACCATGTAAATCCATCTTCCGCTTCATCTGTTTCTGTTTCCTATCTTTCTCTTTATCTCTGAACGTTGATATGTACACTCTATGTATAACAGGTAAACGTGGAGAAAGTGGTGAGGAGTGGAGAGGCCAAAGATGTTATATGTAACACAGTGGAAACGCTTGGAGCCGATACTTTGGTCATGGGAAGTCATGGCTATGGCTTTTTGAAGAGGTTTTAATTGAATTGCTAAGTTCCATATAAATCTGATTACATTACTTGCAGGAACTGAATATTTCGAGACTGTTATTGTAGGGTTCTGCTTGGAAGTGTGAGTCATCATTGTGCAAAGTATGCGAAATGTCCAGTGGTGATTGTGAAGCACTCACCCAGCAATTAGACGACTTCCTTTTACTCAAGTCTGCTTGTACATGGTTATTTGGGATAACTAATATATATATCTGATGTATAAATAATGACCCCATTCCACCAATTTTTTTCTCCAAATATATCCTTAAGATCCCAAATGAAGATATTAAATACACCAATATGACAGTGACTCTCAGATTATAACAGGCAATAGATAGATCTTGTGTTAGACCACAGGCAGGTAAGAAGCAATGTTCTTACGTATCGATTCTGCTTCTGAGTTTGATAGTTTTAAATAGCAGAATTCCGAGATGAACTCACAGTTCTCTGACTCGGTTGCTAAACCAATAGAAGGTTTGAAACAGAGGAAAAGAAGAAGCTCACTGGTGAGTGGATAGGAGAACCTGCATAATTGGAAAGACTTGAGTGAAGACTATGGTGCCAATCACCAGAACCTTTAGATTGAGAAAATGTTGAAAAGAGTTCGATCATCATCATCATCATCACCCAGTCCGAAATCCCGCAATGAAGCAGGGTCTGGGGAGGTCCGATAGCATGCAGCCTTACCTCTATATAGTAAAGAGGCTGTTTCCAATGGACCCGCATGTAAAATAGTTCGATAAACGAAAAAAACATTGACGATAGATATGTTGTGCAGAAACGTTAATAAATTTGGAATGAAAAATAAAATAGCAACAAGAACATAAAATTTTTATACTAGTTCAGTAATGCCTATGTCCAATTTGGAGACAACTGAGTATTTCACTATAATCAATGAGAACATATAATAGTATTTATCACTCAATTTTTTAAAAGATCTAATTAACTCAAGCTCACACGCTCTTATTAGGAAGAGAAAAAAAATACAAATGCTCCTTGCTATTTTTCTCTCTCTCTCTCCCTCTTGAAATTTTCATCTCTCTTCTCTCTTTTCTCTACTGTCGCTCGTTCTCTTTTATAGAGAAGTCAATGGGTGAAGGCCAGTTACAAAATATAGTTGGCTAACTTGTTGCACCGAATTCCACCGAAAACCACCGAAAGCCACCATTTTTGACTTTGAGACAATAGTCAACAATCTCTACCTTAGCTAAAATCCTCGAAGTGGAACTCCAATGGTCATCTCTCAATCTCCTACGGGGCAATCAACAAATTTTACAAATGCCAATCAAGTCTAAACAATGCTTAAACATGAGTAATGAAATTAGTTTTGTCAACATATTAGCAGGATTGTCGGCGGTCCCAATCTTCTGAAGAAGAATATCTCATTCATCAATAATCTCACGAACAAAATAGAACCTCACATCAATGTGTTTTGTACGTGCGTGATGAACTTGACTCTTTGATAAATAAATAGCACTCTGACTGTCGCAATGATCATCCACATGATCCTGATGGACCCTTAAGTCATTAAGCAACCCTTAAAGCCATATAGCTTCTTTAATAGCTTCTATTACTGTCATGTATTCTGCCTCAGTAATTGATAAAACAACTGTAAATTGCAAAGTTGATCTCCAACTCACTAGACTTCCAGTAAGAGTGAATACAAAACCTGTAGCGGACCTACGCTTGCCCAAATCACTTGTATAATCAGAATCTACATATCTAACAACACATTGACCAGTAATTTTATCTTGCTGAAATAATAAACCAACATCCACAATACTTAGAATATACCATAGAATCCATTTCATAGCTTGCCAATGCCCTTTTCCTGGATTATGCATATATCTACTGACAATACTAACAGCTTGTGAAATATCAGGCCTTGTATAGACTATAACATGCATCAAACTACCAACAACACTTGCATATGAAATTTGAGCCATATAATGACTCTCCTTATTTGTGTTAGGAGATATAGAAGCACTAAGTTTGAAATGAAGAGTAAGAAGTGTACTAACTGGTTTTGAATTTTCATTTATCCCGAAATGTTGTAGTACCTTTATTAAATACTGCTTTTGACACAAACCAATATTGCTTTTTACTCTATCTCTTTCAATTTCCATACCTAGTATCTTCCGGGCTTCTCCCATGTCCTTCATCTCAAATTCATTACTCATTTGAGTCTTCAATCTTTCAATCTCCACTTTGCTTTTACATGCTATAAGTATATCATCAACATATAAAAGCAGATAAATAAAGGTTCCATCTTGTAGCTTGTGAAAGTATACACAATGATCATAATGACTTCTTGTGTACTACTCGATCATAATCCTATCAAATCGCTTGTACCATTGTCTTGGAGACTGCTTCAAACCATACAATGATTTTTGCAATTGGCAAACCCAATTTTCTTTGCCAATAACCCTAAACCTTTCTGTCTGAGACATAAAAATATCTTCTTCCAAATCACCATGTAAGAACGTCGTCTTGACATCAAGTTGAGCCAACTCAAGGTCAAACTGCACAAACAAAGCCAACAAAATACGAACGGAAGAATGTTTTATTACAGGAGAGAATACCTCGTTGTAGTCAATGCCTTCCTTCTGAGTATAGCCTTTAGTTACCAATCTGACTTTGAATCTTACATTGTCTTTTCCCAGAGATTCCATCTTCTTAGCATATACTCATTTACAACCAATTTCTTTCTTCATTTTTGGTAACTGAACCAGCTTCCAAGTCTTATTTTTATGAAGAGATTTCATCTCTTCATCCATAGATTTCTTCCACTCCATGCTCTCTGAACTCCTGACAGCTTCTTTGTAGGTGGATTAAATATCATCTTTAATAACGGGAAGTGCATGTGCCATAATATCAGTAAACTAAGTAGGCTTTCGAATTTCTCTTTTTGATTTTCTGGTTGCAATAGAATCTTGTTGCTGTGGTGGTCCTTGGGTAGATACCTCCTTTTCATTATCCTCGTCCTTATCATCAAAATCAACTGTAGGACTAGTGTCTATAATATCAGACCTTACTGGAATAACTGGAGTCTTCAATAATTCCACCTGCTTTGAACTACTCATGATCTTGGTCTCTTCAATTTTTCCTTTATACTTGTTCTGATTAACCATAGCAGTCTCATCAAAAGTCACATCTTTGCTTACAACAAATTTCTTCTCATTTGGACATCAAAGTCGGTATCCCTTCACACCAGTGCTAAAGCATATAAATAGAGCTCTCTTTACTCTTAGATCTAACTTGCTTTCCCTTACATGATAGTAAGCAGGACAACCAAATATGTGTAAATACTTGTAATCAGTACAAGGTTTACTATACCATACCTCCATGGGTGTTTTGCCCTTGTTCACAGTAGTAGGCAACTGATTAATAAGATGTTGTATAAGTAATTGCCTCAGCCCAAAACGCCATGCCTAAACTAGCATTCGACAATATACTCCGAACTTTCTTAAGCAAAGTATGGTTTATGTGCTATGCGACCCCATTCTATTGTGGTGTCTCCCTAACTGTGAAATGCCTCACAAGACCCTCATCTTAGCAAACTTCTAAAAAAGGATCAGACTTATATTTACCACCATTATCTGATCTGAGAGTCTTGATCTTTCGACGGCTTTGCATTTCAATCATCTTTTTCCACTTCAGGAATATCTTTAAGACTTCATCTTTATGTTTCATGGTGTACACCCATATTCTTCTAGAGAATTCATCAACAAAGGAGACAAAATAATGGCTACCTCCCCAAGATGCATTCTTGGAAGGTCCTTAAATATCAGTGTGAACATAATCTAGAATGTCTTTAGTGTGGTGAATAGCAGTGCCAAATTTCACTCTAGTTTGCTTACCCAGTACACAATGTTCATAGAATTCCAATTTACATGCCTTTGCAACTTTCAACAAGCCTTGCTTCGCCAATCCTTGCAATGCTTTTTCACCAGCACACCCAAGACGAATATGCCATAACCTTGTAGTGTCTGAGCTATCTACGTCAACAGCTTCAGTGATAGATGCTCCACCAATAACTGTTCTCCCCTGTAAAAAATACAAGTTATTTCATCTTGTACCTTTTATCATGACCAATGTCCCGTACATAGCTTTAAGAACTCCACCCTCTATGGTGATCTTGATACCCTTGGATTCCGATGCTCCCAATGAGATAAGATTCTTCTTCATATCCGGTATATACCGAGCATCACTCAATTCTCTGATTGTTCGATTGTACATCTTCAAACAGATATTGCCTATCCCTTGAGTTTTGCAGGCATTATTATTTCCCATCAAAATAACTCCACCATCCAGATCCTAGAAGCCAGAGAACCATTCCCAAATGAGACACATATGATAAGTGCAACTTGAATCCAAAATCCACTCTTTGGAGTGACCATCAGCAGATGAACTAGTCAAAGCAAAACTAGCCAAAACAAACTCGAAATCATCATCTCCATATTCTGCAACATTTGTTAGAGAACCCACTTTCTCCTTCTCTTTGTTTTTCAAGTTAAGGCAGTCTTTCTTCTAATGACCCTTTTGGCAATAAAAGGCACATTCATCTTTAGTAGAAAACTTCCCTCGTGACTTTAAACGAGATTTTTCCTGCTTCCTATGTTTTCTTTCCTCTATTCGTCCCCTTGCATTGAGTGCCTTAGTTTGTAAATTGTGAGTCTTCTATTCATTCTTACGACATTCATGATTCACCAATGCCGCAGAAACCTCATCAAGTTTCACCTCGGATTTTCCATACAATAAAGTAGTTGTCAAATGATCTTATATATCAGGCAATGAATTTAACAAATATAGTGCCTTATCCTTATCAAGACTTTTCACATCAAGGTTTGCAAAATCAACAAGTATTTTATTATAATTATTTAGGTATTCGTGCATAGAAAAACTTGGACGATACTGAAATTGGAAGAATCACTTCTTCAAGAAGAGCCAATTTTTTGCACTCTTGATCATATACTTTTCCTCCTATTTCGTCCATAACTCCTTAGTAGAAGTTTCCTTCATATAAGGGTATTTCAGCTCCTTATCAAGGAAGGATCGAATAGAAGCACAAGCATGAAGATTAATTCTCGTCCACTGCTTATCATCCATATCTTTAGGTTTATCTTCCAGAATCATATCCAACTCTTGTTGATACAATACATCCATAACTTCACATTGCCATATACCAAAATTATTAAAGCCATTGAATTTATCAACCTCTAACCTTGTAGTAGTGATTAGATGTCTATTGGATGTAGGTGTCGACGATGACGATATCAACTCCCTTTTAAAGGGCTCGTCTTTATCTTTAGCCATCTACTCGCCACTATTCACAAATACGTACTGTTTGTAATCATTGTTCACACGAACTGTAGCTCCGATACTATTCACAACACTATAGCACAAACTGTAGCACTAGCACTATTCACAGGGACTGTAGCACCTGTACTGTTCACCGACATTGTAGCTCCAACATATATTCACTTCTACAACACCCCAATCGAAAAAACTGGAGCTCTAATATCACTTGTTGTACAGAAACGTTAATAAATTTAGCGTGAAAAATAAAACAGCAACAAGAACACTAAGATTTTTATACTGGTTCGACAATGCCTACGTCTAATTTTTACTATAATCAATGAGAACATATAATAGTGTTTATCACTCAATTTTTCAAAAGATCTAAATTTACTTAAGCTCACACACTCCTACTAGGAAGAGAAAACAAAGAAAAATACAAATACTCCTTGTGATTTTCTCTCTCTCTCTCCCTCTCGAAATTTTCTACTCTCTTATCTCTCTTTTCTGCTGTTGCTTACTTCTCTTTTATAGAGAAGTCAATGGATGAAGGTCATTTATAAAATATAGCTGGTCAACTTGTTGTACCAAAACCCACCAAAAACCACCATTTTTGACTTTGAGACAATACTCAACAAAATATGCAATCAGAATTGAGGTTGAGAATTTGCACTAATGTAACATAACATACAGTCTTCTGAAAATTTTTGTTAGCCCTATTTGATACATTTATTTTATTAGACCTAATAAATAAAATTATATGACATTAAATCATGAATTCTTTGCACTTCCCTTTTCTTTAATGCAAATTTCCTATAAATAATATATCAATCAAATAATAATATCTACTTGCATTTACTAAAATAAATAAAAGGAGACAATATATAAATAAATAGATTTTAAAAATATATTTTTATTATTAAAGAGATTATATTAAATCCTTCGTTGTAACACAATTGAAAATCTAAAAGATTGCATTAATTCTTAATATTAAGAAATTTAAGAAATGACTAAAAATTTAAATGAAAAAATAGGTAAAGAAAAAAAGAAAGAAAGAGGATTTAATCTTTGTAATTGTCAAGAATGAGTCACTTTATTCTTTTATAAAAATAAAAATAAGCTTTATTTTTTCTTATTTTGTTCTTCTTAATAAGTATATATACTAAGAGCGAGTTGGGATGGGCGACCACGCAATCCATCCCATTCGTTCATTTAATCCGACGGCTTATATTCAGCCAGCCAGCCAACCATCCAAAGCAAGGTTTTGTTTCTGTTTTTTATTTCCTCCTGCGCCTCCAACAAGCGTCCTATCTGCTCTTCTTCGTCCCCTAGTTCTCCTCCGCCGAACTACTTCAAACGATCAAAGGTTTGTGTTTTCATGTTTATGCTTAGTTTTTGGTGGTTTTCTTGGGCTTTTGGTTCTGATTGCATGATTGATTGAACCATAGACGGCGGCGGCTACGACTGAGACGTCGTCGACCGACGGTTACATTAACCGTCCTTTAAAAACCACTCTTTGTGGTTTTGGCTTCTTCTCTCTCTTTCTCTGTATCTAAGAGCTGCGCTTCCTTCAACCTCATCGTCTCAGACCTTCTCTCTCTCAGTGTGGGTCCTTGATTTCTCGATCTCTAAGATGTAAGTCTCTTCTATAGCCTCCTAATATTTTTTTTGCTCGACCGTAATAGACCTCGCAATCTTCGTCTTATTTACAGAATCCCTAATTTTTTCTTCTCCGTATTCCTGTTGCTTTAAATCTGATAAAAGCCTTTTTCTTCTTCTTTTTGATCTGTTTTCTTTTTTCGATTTACTTTTTTTTGCATGCAACTGATTTGGATCTTTTTCTATTTTTATGGTTATTTTTAATTACTAATCTTGATCTGCGATGTAGCTGTCGTGACGTGTAATCGATTTATCTGCGAGTGTTTGGCGAAAGTAGTGATCATGTTGGGTCTGTGATGGGTTTGAAAATGGTGCTCTAGTGCGTGTGAGGGTGATGTTTTAACTTTCGATTTGAAGTTCTGCGTTGAGAAAGCTGTGCCCTTTGATTCTTTGGGTTTGGATTTTTTTATTGGGTTTTGATTTTAATCATCACTAGTATGCTGTATAAATTTGTTTATTTTCGCTGCAGTTGCTCTAATGCCTAGGCAAGAGCTTTGCTCCGATCAAAGTGATTGTTCTTAAGGGAGCTTACTGTCTGATGTTCCCATGAAATAGTATAACGGTTGAAAAATTCCACCACTGGTTTTACCTTGAAGCTTAGCCCGTGTTTTTCTTTTGATTCAGTTTGACTTTGCTGTTTAGCAGCATTAAGTGTTTGTATTGGAGTACTAATGGATGTACTATGGATGATCTCTTTATTTTAGGGCAACCATGATTGACGAAGGAGAAAAGACCTGCCCACTCTGCACAGAAGAGATGGATTTAACTGACCAACAGCTCAAGCCTTGCAAATGTGGTTACGAGGTTTATGGCATTGATTCCCTAGAATAGAAATGTTCTTTGATGTAATTATCTTTGATGGAAATTAAATGTTAGCAAATATGATATTGGCTTACATCTGGGGACTTCTTTGAGAGAAGCTATTGTATTGCAGTTAGTCCTGTGCATTTTTGGTGTGTGTGTGTGTGTGTGTAACTCTGTGCACTTCCTTGTCTATACATAAAAGACGATGGCATGCCTTTTACGTTTCAGCCAGCCATCAGTTCTACATTGTGTCTTGATCATTGTTTGTGACACAAACATAGGCATCTCCCATGAATCCTTACTTTCCAGTGACATTGGTTGCTGGCTTCGAAATCTTGTTCACAAGAATAAACATGAGAAATTACTTCTGGTCAACTACCTTTGACTGTCCTGTTGACAATTAGAAGAAATCAAAAGTATTAGGAGATTAAGAGGTTGCTAGGAGCCAATAGGGCAGACTCATATGGTCAAGTGCCTTCCACTTCCTGATTTCTATGTTTCAAACATTAATGCCGTAAGATGGCGAATATTGTGGATGCAATTTTCTGAGTTGCATGACATCATTGCAGATATGTGTATGGTGTTGGCATCAAATAATGGAGATGGCTGAAAAGGATGATACGGAGGGTCGGTGTCCAGCATGCCGGACTGCTTACGACAAGGAAAAGATAGTAGGAATGGCTGCAAACGGTGAGAGGTTGTTCTTTGTATAAATTTGACTTTTGAAATTTGCCCATTTTGTTGTCCTTTTCCTCACGGGAATGGTATTTTCACAGATTGGTGGCTGAAGTTAGTATGGAGCGCAAGAAGCCTCAAAAGGCTAAGACAAAGCCATCTGAAGGAAGGAAACAGCTCAGCAGTGTGCGCGTGATCCAAAGGAACCTTGTGTACATAGTTGGGCTGCCACTGAATCTTGCAGATGAAAACGTAACCCCCCCTTCCCTTGCATTCTCCCCTTCACCTCTTCATGTTTATCCTAAAGTATTTGCTGAATAGAATTCTCTGTATTTTGAGCAGCTGCTCCAGCGCAGGGAGCATTTTGGTCAATATGGGAAGGTCCTAAAAGTATCTATGTCTCGGACAGCAACTGGTGTCATACAACAGTTTCCAAACAATACTTGTAGTGTGTAAGCACCTTTTTTCATGTCTGTCATACTCAACATATGCCCTCATTGTTTAACTTAATATGTTCTTTATCTACCATTAAATAAACTTGGTTGGTTTGATGAATTCCTTCAAAGGTT
>JAOSBK010000004.1:6857815-6895483 GCA_027568895.1 Erythroxylum shatona
CGAACAGTAGTGCCAACCAAGTCACCCATCGCCGAGAGGATGCGCGGGTGATAGCGAGCGATCGGGACATTGGGAATTCGAATCCAAACAATGGCCCTGGTGACCGCGGCCGGGGAAGGACGAAATGACGAGCTCCACCGTTGGACCGCGACCACCTGCCCAAACACCACCCAGGGGCCTTCGGTGAGGACACGGAAGTAGTTGCGCTCCTCTCGGAATTTCACCAGAAAAAAACTCATGCTCGAGGTCCACCATTTTCATCTTGCCCTTTAGCTTCCACAGAGCCCGCAGCTTGTTGTGAAGCACTGAGAAACCCACCCGGCGCCCTAGGACCTTGAGGATAACCGCCCTCTCCCACTGCATATCTAACTTAGCTTTCAGACTCGGTGAGAGGAGGAGACTGCCTCCCTGGTTGCCGACTACTGGTGTTATATCCCCTTCTTCAACTTCAACTGGCTCTTCGGCGGGCCAACCGGTAAGCAAGGCGTCATCACCCTCGAGCGTGCTCCCGGTGACTACCACGATGTAGGAAGGTTTAGGCTGGGGCTAGTCGTCATCGCGCTTACGCGTACGACCCTTCTTTGCCTGATGAGCCTCTGGGTCCAAGGACTCCATCGACTCGCGTTGATCAGGCGTGGTCCACGGTGAAACACACCCAAACAGAAACCAGAAGAACGACACAAAGAAAATAGCTCGTCACCTTTTCTCACACTAGAATTTCTCACAATAGATTTTCTCAACGACAGTTTACGGCTTCCAATATGCTGGTTTGTCACGGATCTGCCAACGCTCATCCTTAAAGTGACCTGATTTCTTTCAATGATCACATCTGGAGTTTTGCTTTCATTGATTTGGACCGGACCCGAACCACAAGTCATATTTGATTATTTCTTTAATTACTTATCTATTTATTTCATATTTTAGATTACTTATTTGTTTTATTTCTTATTTGTTTATTTATTTAATTTTAATATTATTTTTGCTATTATTATTGTTGTAACAATTGATTAACAAATTATATGAAATATACGTTGAACATACCATGACCAAATGCTAAAATTGTGCTTGTGATAATTTAGTTAACGGTTAAATTAGAGACTTTCATGAAGCTTAACACATTCCTTTTTTTTCTGTCTTTTAAATTATTAAAAGAAAAGATTAATTGTAGACATGATTATATTAGTCCATCCATAACTATTACCGTAAAAGGGAATTGATATCACAAGTAAAGAAGAATTTCAATCGAATAAACTCTATATCCATAGAGTTAGAACAGACGAGATCAACGCCTCAACCTTCAAACTTAAAATTATACATTACTTTGGTCAACCAAGTATGGGTCTATCAAATGGTTCAATAAATTCCTGACAGCCGACCCAAGTTTCAACTTTTGAGTTCTACCATAACAAGGCATTCACATTATTCATCTTTGATCTTTTCATTAGCCACATTCAACATCTAATTTGTACGCACATTTAATTTATAGAGCACCATTTCACTAAGAAGACTAGACTTACGACTTAATGTCGTTCCTGCCAAATTGTATTTGAAAACTTCGACTCAATAAAAAAGAACTTGAAACATTTATGCCTAAAAGAGAAAATATAAACGGTTACGGCCAATAAGAAAGTGACATGATCTTATTCCACATAAATGTAAAATGCGATGAACCGCTTAACAAATGAATTCAACTCAAAGCATAATCACAATTTTTTTCATAATTCACTTTCTAACACCCAAAAGTACAGCACCCTACAATACACCAGATATTGTTTAGATCATCCAAGGAGATTTCATAATTCCATTCGCTTGTTTAGTTACAGCTCAAACCTTAGAAGAAGCACCTGATGCACAAGAAGCTGTTAAGACTTGGTAAGGAAAGCTGACATAAGAAGCCATTTAGTAAAGGTATCGAGAATATCCTTAACGAAAGGCTATTGTCACTATCACAGCTTCTAGTGCTTTAAAAAGTCCAAAACTCCTCTACCATTTAATCCAGCTTGACGTTAGAGTAGAGAAGGGTGTCCCGTGTGAGCGGCATATTTAACAATAAGTACACCTGCAGGCAAAAAAAAGGCGAGTTACAATGGTGTGTAATTGATGCTCATCAAACTTGAAGTATCGCAACTCTGCATCCAATTCCAAATAGGGAACCAGAAATAGCGAGGGGGCACACATGCATTTCTTGACATGTAACTCTATGAACGTGTATAAACTTGGAAAAAAAATATACCATATCAGATTCATATCAAGGACCAAAAACCAACAAAACTTTAAGTGCAAGGAAATAAACTTTGCTCTTTCTTAACACACATCATCCCTCCCAATTTGTAATTGCCTATCTTAAACTTGGAGAGGGATTATATCAAGTTCCATAACATATTTTCTTGTCAAAACTACATAACAAGATGCAGGATTATCATCTTTAAACTACTAAAGTTACCTCTCCTCAAGTCACCTTGTTCACAATGCTCTAAATGAATGATATATTTTGCTTAAGATTCAGAACATAACAAAAAATTGGAAGCGAGTATGCTCTAAATGAATGCCCCAAGAACTAAGGGTTTGGGATCAATTATGGATTTGAATAAAGATTCACAACTACATTCGCATTCTATGCTTGGGAAGTTGAGATACGATAACAATAGAAATGGTAAGACTTAAGGCAAAAATTTCAAAGTACATGTGCGCTAAAGAGTTTAGCTTCGAAATGCAAGATCTTTCGTCCAAATTTACCCCCAGTGATAGGCCTGGATGATGGGGAAATACCTGAGTATCCTAATCACCCATGTTTAAATCCTAGACACAGGTTGAGAACATTTTTATAAATACGGCCAATTAGACTTGATGTAATCAAAGTAAAAAGCACGGTCAGATGACAAATAAATTGTTTGGATCTCAGTTAAATCTAAATATGTGGAGTAGACCTCCAAATCACACACTTCTTGCAGCTTCAGAAAGTACAGATCTCAAATCATAAGCCATTGGCACGATGGCACAAACCACAACTAGCAAGTCATACATATGACAGTTTATACTTTGTTACTGTAAGATCTACCCAATCATCACCAAGTCTTACGTCACAACAATTTTTTTTTTAAAAAAGCTTCTTAACATGTTTTTGGATTCCCTCATATAAACAATGAATACATGCCAAATATCAGAAATAGCATTCAGAGGAGCAGATAAGCTGCATCTGAGTAGAGCAACTTTTCACCTCCACTAGCTTTTGGATTACTTAATCTACGGATCAAAATAAAGGAGTGAACAGCACTTCTTAGAGGGTAATCTTACCCCTATGAGCGTAGAAATAATAAGAATGATTCCTGTAATCCACGCAAGAGTCTTTCTAACCAAAACCACTTCTGCGACTGTTGCATTGGTTGCATTAGGTGATGATTTTGTTTCAGCCAACCAACGAGCAGATGGAGAAGAATTTAGCATTATGTTGAATGACTTTTCTGAATCCAAAGGAGGTCTCTCAGTAAAGAATACAACTCCAACTATTTGACCTGCCACAAGAACCGAACACCACATAACTAATGTTGACAATTAACCAATAAAGCACCAACACAAACATAGGAAACATGAGTTGGTAATGAACAGTAGAGACCATAAAGTTACAGCCAGGATGAAATCTACAAAAGCAGTTGTTTAGTGTCAATTCATCTCACCCAATTCATCTCACCCAAAAGAATCAAACTGCACAAGATCTGTTTAAAGTGTTTCACATCCTCAAACATATCATTTGGATAAACAAGAAATCTCACTACTATCATGAAACAAAGAATCTCAATCCAAGTAAACAAATGAAACTGCTAGTAAGTTAAATTAATTTCACCAATTTGGCATGGAAATTAGAGCATCTCAGCTTATATCATAAAATAATACACCTTTATGAACTGTTTGCAATGCCTCAATCACGTTGGACACAGTAGCAACTAGAAGCTCCAGTCCTTGCTGCAGAACAACTTCAGGACCATATTCATCTTGCAAAGCCTGTGATTGTCAAATGAATAACAGATTAAGCTGATTGGTAAGCACAAGAGAATAATTTCCTCAAATCTACAAATGCAAACAAACCTTACTATCGACTCAAACATGCCAAAACCCACCAATGTTAGATTGATAATGGTAAGCACAAGAGAATAATTTCCTCAAATCAACAAATGCAAACAAACCTTACTATCAACTCAAACATGCCAAAACCCACCATTGTTAGATTGATAATATCAATCTAAGAAAGAAATGAGGAATAAAATTGGAAAAAGCTAGATGATAACAACAAATGAAGGCAAGGTCATGACCTTAAGGCCTGTAAAAGTACCCATCGCCAATTCTGCAGGTCTATTGGTACTCTGTGACCAATCTTCATGCATTGCGATTGCCCTTCTACTATGAAAACGCAGGGCCATAAGACTTGAAATAAATTCCTTATCTGCTTTCTGCAAACATTTGAAATGCATTTGTTGGGATAACATTATAAAAGTTGACAAATTTGAAGGGATTAATCAGATATTTAAGGGGGGGAAAAAGACAACACCTTTGACATATGAAGATTAATTGTCGTGCCATCAGCCAATGGAAGAGACAACTCTCCTTTCAGTGGTTGTGATGGATTACTAACATATGATCCACCCAGTGAAGATGCCTACATTTATACCAAAGTCACTCATGAAAATCAAACATTTTTTGTGACTTCAAAGATGAGGGATATTTAACAAGATGACTGATATAGGGATAAAAATTAGAAAGGATAACTTGAGTAGAGACTGACAAAATCATCAATTTCCCGATCACTGTAATCGATTAATCCTTCATCCAAATTAACAACAGAGACTTCTTCACCTGCAACCAACCTTTCACTATGATCACATAATCCAACTGCGATCAAAAGTTATAAGTTCCCATGACAAATTTGCCATTTTCCCCAACACAAAATAGCTAACATACCTGGAAGTTCAATGTTAGTTTTATCTGAACCAACAATTTTGCTTCTGAAGGCACCACGAAAGATGGCCTGAGCTGGGTCTGGCAATGCATATGCACAAAATTTTTAATATAAAATGAAAAAATAAAAACAAGTATCCAGATTTTTTTATGGTACGATCTAAAGCCAAGTGGACTGACCCTTTATTCCAGTAACTTCCAGCATAAAGATGGCACGGGGCCTGTCAAATGGATTGGGTACAAGAACCTCATTCAACTGACAAAAAGAAGGGTTATTAACGTATTTGCAGTTTTAAATGTTTAGGTATAAAGATTTCTCTATTGTAAATGAAGAAATATATCATCTTTTTGTACCTCTAACAAAAAGGAAATAAAAAATTGGATGGATTAATAATCCAATTTATTTGATAACGTTCCAAAAATAAGTCGTAAGAAAAGAAAAGTAAAATTACGTCAAATTTTCAAATACCTTAGATGAACTGGTAGCTGAAAGCGTTGGAGATGGTGAAAAACCAAGCAAGACTGAAACGGCAGCGCCAACTTCAGTAATCGACATGGAGTGCGACTGCAATTGCCAGAACAGTGTTCCGCACTAAGATTCCCAAATTCACTTGATAATAATTTCCAGACGCAATAATCAGGAAAAACTAAACACTTCACTACTTGCAGTCTTTTCAGTCCCAAGTCTAGGCAAATTTGAAAAAGAAACCAAATACTAGAAATAAAGACTCACTTATTCTTGTTCATTTCAAAAATCTGTTCCAATACGCACAACAAATCCAGAAACATTAGCTTAGCACTAAATTAGTAATTTAATCCAACGTAATCTTTGAAATCCAAATTAGGTCACGATTAAAACCAACGGGATTCAGGATCGGGCAACCAAAATTCAGGGAGATAATGAAAGACATAAACAACGAAAAAATACCTCATCAGTTGTCGGATTTCGTATGTACTGGCGATCCTTATTGTCGATGAAGAAAACCGAACCAGTAGTTTCTGCCTGAACACATTAAACCAAACGAATCGAAGCGTAAATTCATTGGATCAAAAATATAAACATGAATTGGGACAGAGGGGGAGAGGGAGAGAAAGGGAGGTGCGTACATGAGATACTGAATGCAGGAGAAAGACGATGACAAGGAGATAGAAAACAGTGCGCTTAGTGCGAAAATCCATTGTCTGCAGAGAGAGATCTGTGTGGTTGGGTACAGGAACAGATGATTTGCGGAGCAGGAGTTAAGTTTTGACGGATCATTCATGATGCCGTTTCTGAGTCTTGATTGCAGCGGTGTCGTTTCATCTTTCCAGCTGATTCGAGGAGTGAAGTACTGGGCCTTGGGCAATGATTTAACGCCATCAGCAGAAGTTAACAATTTGATATTGGGCCTTTCATTAAGATAATGGGCTTAAGTATAACAATGTATACTCTTTATGGCATGTTACTACCATAGCCCACAGAAAAGTAAATAGAAGCCAGAGAACGATCTTCGGTCACCATGGGCCACCATTTCCAGTAGGAGAAAATAATCACCAATCACCATGGGCCACCATTTCCAGTAGGAGAAAATAATCACCAATTACGTAGAATGCTTCTCTAATGTCAATTCAAACTACCTTTTCTTTTCTTTTTTTTTTTTGTACAAAGAAAAAAACACTCGAAGTTAACTAACACACTGCCCTATGATCAATATTATGAATACCGTATCGGATTCAGTACCGGATTGAGCTCTAGAACGAAAATATACCGGTACCGGTCGGTACTGGGTACCGTTTCGGGATATTTTTTAAATTTATAAAATAGTCCCTAAAATTTTTTAAAATTGCAAAATAATCCAAATTGATATATACTGTACTGTATACTTTACTAGTTTACTGTTTACATCAACCATGCTTTCAAAAATCTTACCAAATAGCAAACTAAATATCTACGAACCAAACAACACAAATGACATTTATTTCATATTTTGCAATTTCACAATTTCAGATCACATTTCCAATTCCAACTCCAAAGTCTCCAACAGTCCAACCAAATAATTTCATACACAAGGCATCATCCAATCCAACAACACCGTGCATCATCCATGATCCAGCCAAAATTTCAAGTCTCCACCGATCCACCAAAATTTCAAAACCCATCAGAAATTCACAATCCAACCATCCAAGATCCAAGTATCCATTCCAAACACGACAATAAATTGAATTAAGCAAGAAATTTTCAAAATCAGAAACAAAATTCATAAACCAACTTCGGTCTGGGCCGGGCTTCGGGTTTTGTCACGGGTCAGAGCGTCTACCCGTCTCCGGTGGCTTCCCTGCGGTGTCGTGGTGCTATGGTGCGACGACGAGGAGCAGAGAAGGTGGTGGTGTCGGCGACGGCGTGGAGGAATGACGAACCGAAGGGAGAACGACCAAGGGAGGTGAGCCGAGCGTCGAGGAGAACTGGAGGAGGCGAGGGTCGAGGAGGAGGCGATCTTCGGCGGTGAGGAGCAGGCAGCGCGGCGCGGCACAGATGAGAGAAGAAGGAGAGAAGACGGCGTGAGGAGAGAAGAAAGATGAAAGAGTCGGATTGGGGTTGGGGGGAGGCTGGGTAGGTTAAAATTTTAGGTTTAAAATTTTTTAAATTTGCAATTAGGTCCCTAGGATTTTTTATTTTTACGGTACCGGTCGGTATTTTTCGAAATTGCCGGTACCCACCGAAAACCACCGGTACTGACCGGTATTTTTGGCCGGTACCGATGTGGCTCGTTCCGTTCCCGATTCCGGCCGGAACGGAACGAAACTCAAATCATTGCCTATAATACAACGCGCCTAGCTGGTCCCTCTAGATGAGTTCCACTAAAGATGGTGGGGGCTCCTGAAGGTAATGAACTCCTGGGCTTGAGATTAGCTAAACGATCTACGCACTGGTTTCTCTCTCGATGCTCATGTCGCACTTCTACTTCCTAGTCTAGCTGAATGAGCTCTTGGGTACCTGTCATCAAATAAGGAATGTCAGTAAACTCAGTACTGGAAGAAGAAAGGATATTGGTGACTTCGAGGGAATCCATTTCAAGAATGACACGGCGGCACCCTAGCACCCAGGCTAAGGATAGGCTTGAGTGGATTCCTCAGAGTTTCGCAGTCAACGGCTAACCTCGACAAATGTTCTGGACAAAACCCCCGCACAATTGCCCATTCCTATTGCGAATTAAACCCCCCGCGGGTGCAGCGGTCGAGTGGTGTTTAACCACTCCGTTCGTGTTAAGTTTGACCCAGCTCTCAGGTGGTTTTGTCCACCCAACGAGGCTACCTATGGCGAGGCCCTGCGTCGGGAGCACACGGTTTTTCTTTTTTCTTTTGATGATTGGCTATCTCCTCACTCTTTTCAAAATTTTTTAAAGTTGGGAGTTCTCTTAGTTAAACTTTTTTTTTGAAGGTTGTTCATATTTTAGAAACATAGCTAAAAGTCCATTTAGAACTTTAATGTTTACAACAGGATATAGAATAGACTCTAACATCTTAAAGTGTTTAAATTAAATCTTAATGCTTTTAAAACATTTAAAAGATAGCTTAGGTGAATAAAAAATTTAATAAGGTTAACTTCTTGTTAATTAAACATGACATATGTGGTATTATTTTTTATTTTTTAAATAAAAAGTAGGTCTCATAGTCATATTATAAGTGAGACAACTGATTAAGATGTATAAATATGAGCCTCATTGTCACGTGATAAGTAGGACCTATTGTCTGAAATATGTAAATAATAGCTCCCATTGCCACGTGGCTATGAGACCTACTTTCTGATTAATTTTGAAAATTTAATTGTGTGACAATGGGCCCATTTTTATTTAAAAATATAAAGATAATTTCATGTTAGTTTTGAAATATTGGTTTCTATCATATGATCATGGCTTCTAATGCTAAAACAGTTCCTTGGTACGACACTTTATGGAAACAAACTTTAAACTAAAAAACTTCAATCTTTTCTTGGTTAGTAATCAAGAATAGGTTGAGAACTAAAGATAGATGATTTGGCCAATATGATCCAGTGTGCGTTTGTAGACAAGCTGAAGAGAGTAGGAATAATTTATTTATTTTTGCTATAATTTTACTAAAGACATTTGGAGCAGGACGATGCACTATTTACTAGTCCATAGCTGTACTTTTGAGTAGGGATATACTTTATAGATGATCATGGATTTCATCCGTGTAGGTCTCATTCGCGAAGGAATAACTTTTTATACATAGGTCCAATGTTTTTCAAACTTTCCATACCTCTAGTTAACATATAAATTCACATTTTTTCTTTTATGACCATTTTCTAATTCGGTCATTAAGGCTTCCAAATATCCCATTTACAGTCAGCCTTAATATTCAGTCATGAGTTGGACCCTTCCTGTCTCAAATCATTATAACTTATTCATTTCTAATCCAATTAAGGTGATTCAAATCTCCATTTTCAATAGACTCATATGGCTATCACATATCCAAAGACGGCTCAAAAATGATGAAATTTGTATTTATTGTGATTTTTATAAAGCTGTCCTGTTTCTGTTCTCTTCTTTGTCACTAAGGCCAGTAACACCCTTCACTTATTTAACTATATCTCACAGGATACTCATCCAATTAAAATTCCCTTTATATAAAACTCATATAACACATTTTCGAGCATTTCATAATAAGAACTCATCATCCAATTCTATCTCTAAAGTCCTCAAACAATTAACTTTCATTTCATGTTTCAATCCTGCTGGTATTCTGAACCAGTTTCAATTCAGAACCTATCTCATTTGTTTGGCTCACCCTAAATTTCTTAAAAAAGTTCATGGATACAATAGACACCTGTATCTACAACTTCCAAGTTTTGAGTTTCTCCACATTCACATATTAAACAGCTCAAAAAAATGTATAAGGAGGACCTACGAATCTGTCTCCTTTGGCAGCTTGAACTCCAAAAGCTTAGGTTTTGATTTAGCCCCAAATCACCATAAAAATGAAAATTTCCTCATGTTAATTTGTCATTAGACATCAAAGAATAAGAATTCATTGTCAAAATCATCAAACCCATAAATTTCATCAAATGGGTTTCATAGTCATGAAAAAAAGAGAAACTAAATTTCAATCGATAGAATCAAGTGTCAAGATCGAGGCTTACCGTTTTGTATTAACTGATTGGCTTGATTCTCCTTCACGTTCTTGTTACAAAGCTTGAAAACTTTGAGAGAAAGCTTCCATGGCGAATTCCCGTAAGTGAGGGAGGAGGAGGAAGACAAGTTTTTGTCTTATTTGTAGATAGCTTCTTTTATAAGCCACTTTGTTCATTATTTACAAAAATACCCCTCTTTTATTGGTTCTTTAAAAATCCGTTCATACAATTTCCTGTGACCACCGAAAAGGTGTCAAACATCATTAATTTGATGTCACCAAAAATTATAATTCACACCGATTTTTTTTCCGGTGTAACACGTAAATCAGATACTAGGTGTTACATGTAGATAAGAAAATATATCAATACACTAAGTCAAATATATTTACTCTGGACATACATCATTCTTTTGCTCCTCTACGTCGTTTTGTTGAGGAGTGTATATAGTTGTTAGTTGTCTTCAAATACCATTATCATTGCAAAAATTAGTGAGTTCAAGTGATGTAAACTCACTCCATGATCAGTATGGTGACCTTTTGTATCTAAACCATTCTCTTTTTTTAACTTGATTCTGGAAGTAACAAAAGCTTATGATTTGTTGAACAAAATATAAACCTAAACTTTACAACTATAGTCATTAATTAAACTACCTATGCGCCTTTTTGTCAATGTTGGATATAAGGCTAATTGGTCCACATATATTGGCATGTACCTATTTAAGGATTTGAGAAGCTCTCCATATGCTTTTCCTATAGCTTATTTTTGTATAAGGCTCCTTATTTGGCATTTATATTGAAATTATCCAAGTTTATAACAATGACAACATTTAATAGTAGATTTTTCAAAATCATGCCTGCCTCGATCTTTCTGCTTCCTTACTTTCTGCCATAACCTTAACCCTTCCCTTTTGAAGACTCTCCAAAAGTAACCTTCAATAATTACTCTTCCATAACACGAGATTTCATACATTGCTCATGTATTAGAAAGCTACTTATAATTTATCAATGGTAAGAATATCTTAATCATTTGACTCCTCAATAGATCACACCGTGTAATTGAACTTAGATGTCATAAATCTCATTATTTTTACGAGGTAGTACATCATCCATCTTTGCTTTATTATCTCTTAACTTGTTAACTATAGTAAAAGTATGAGCAAAATCCTCATTTATAGGTCTTTTTTCTTCATGCTTAACACCTCAAACTCTTTTAAAAAATCTTATCGTTATTGCTTTAAAGAGTTCCTATTGCTTTTAACTTTATCTTTATTCAAAATGATTTTCAAAATTTGATCTAGTCTAAAGATAATCCTTTACTTTCATCTCTTGTAATTTTCCATCATCAATTGGCTTCTTTGGTGCTTCACTAAATTAAATTCCTTATTGTTTCAAGGATCCACTCTTCTATTAAAATTTTGTAGTATTAATAAATATATTATATAAGATTATTGCCACATAAATTATTATCTATAATTACTCCAACTTGATCTTAATATTAAATTTATTAAATTATTTTAAAAATTAATTAATTTATTAGTACTTCTAGTACTTAAAAGTTTTAATAATTTTATATAATGTAGGGATAATAAATAAGCTCGAGTTTAGCCTGATATTTGACCCGGTTTTAACAAGCTCAATTTTTTTAAAAAAACTCCATACCTTATGTTAGGCTCGGACTCAAGCTGCTCAAGCTCAACTCAAAGGTTCCAAAGCTAACGACATCACTTTCTAAATTTTAAATTAAAAAATCTAGGCCGAGATGAGTCGTCTGCCCCGAGCCTAAGCCCATGTTAACCCGTTTCAGCCCAACCTATTACTAATGCATGGGCTTTTTACCTTGGATTATTATTCATACAGACTTCCGTTTAAAGGAAGAAAATGGAAGGAGAGAGATTTTTAGAATTATCAAAATTAATTTCTCAACTGTCCTGTTTCACGTGGCACATTTTAATTTGCTACGTATCTGATGAGCATTAATTCAAGTATCTTACAATAAACAATCATTGAAAGTATATGACTGACAGTTATAGGAGTTGACTAAAACAACGGCTTTTCTTTTTTGAGTGTCTCCTGAAAACTTCTTTCGCGTTGAGGGAGAAGAAGTAGAAGAATGGGTTGGTTAACACGATTCTTGGCGGCGGTGGCTCTCTTTGCCGTCGGTGTGATATTCTCGCCGGAAACATTTGGATCAAAGTCCATCAGTCAGCTCTCCACCTACCTCAACTTGGCTCACCTACTCTGTTTCTCCACCGCTTTCGGTGCTGCTCTTTGGGTCACGTCACTTTCATTGGCGGCATTATCATGTTTAAGTATATTTCATCCCATAGTTTCCCATCTTTAACTTGTTTTATCTTGAAAAATCAAGTTTTAATTGTACACTTTAGTCACTAGACAAATGGAGAAGCAGTAAATTGCGAATAAATGGTTTTAGAATTATGAAGCAGACAGACGTTACAATTGAAATTGGTGGTCCTAAACCCTATTCTGAATCTTAACTGTGAACTCTGTAGTGCATTGCAGATTGAGAAGAGATATACTTATTTATATAATTGATTCCATTTCCTTTTTCTTGCTTTTGTCAAACTTAGGAATCTTCCGAGGCATCAGTTTGGCAATTTGCAAAGCAAGATGTTCCCTGCATACTTTTCACTGGTTGGGATATGTTGCGCGATATCTGTAGCGTCGTTTGGGTACTTGCATCCATGGGATACGGCAACCACAACCGAGAAGTATCAGCTTGGGTTTCTAATATCCTCTTTTGTCTTCAATCTCACCAATTTGTTCGTCTTCACGCCTATGACCATCGAGGTATTGCTTAATTACACGTTTCAGACTACTTCCAAACACATATTGTTCGTTGGTAGTGAAATGGGTATGGGTATTATTCTTTCCATGGTACATGTGTATGAAGTTATAGGTTTCCAGGTTTTGAAAATCTTACAGCATCTTGGTCAAATTGTTGAATTGGATTGAATTTACTGGACTTATGTATATTTTTTCTCCCAAATGCTATGTGATAAAATGTCTTTTCATATTACCTGTATTCTCAAGTGCAATTCTTCATTTCCAAACAATCAGACGACTCTTATCGTTGAATTCACTGAAGATAGTTGTTCTTGTTGTTTATCCACTAAGAATTTGTTGTTTTGGAACGTCAACTCTCCAATTGTTTCCTTGTTGGGCTGCAGGCTGCTTGTGATTACTATTACATACTTTATGGGATTCATTTCAATTTGCCTTTGTGTCTTAGATGATGAAACAAAGGCACAAAGTGGAGCGAGAAGATAATATTGGGAGTGAAATTGGGTGGTCAAAGAATCGAGAAACTGCAAAAACTAATCCGAAGCTAGCGGCCATGAACAAGAAGTTTGGAATGATACATGGCTTATCTTCCCTTGCTAATATCATTTCCTTTGGCAGCCTTGCCATGCATTCCTGGTACTTGGCTGGTAAGTTGAATTTATAATTTGGACAACACTCTCTAGCTGGGAACATGCTATGGATAAAATCAGTTGGATGCGAATTCGTTTGCTCGCTATATGTCGCTTTTTCGTTGTCCCTGCCCAGTTTATGTACTCATGATTAAGAACTAAGGAGAACAGTGGTAACTGATATTTTTCATGCTTGCACTGTGTCAATGGTTAAGAACTGTTTAGCAAAAAATATATGATAATTTTTTTGCAAGTAATTTTCTGCAGACAGCAAATTGGTTTGGTTTGGTAAATACAGGACAGGAATTTCTTCAAAATTACTTTAATATTAGAGATGACAATGGACTGGCCCATGAGCTAATCTTGTAAAATTCTTTCAAACTAAAAGTATAAAACGTCTTTTTTTTTTTTTAATTCAGTCCGAATCTGAGTTATCTAGGTTTAGGTTTACCCAATGTTATTTTTCTTAGAATAGTTAAGTCTCGGATCGGTTTATGCTTGAGCTTGGCCTATAGATCGCCTATTGAAAACATCTTAATCTAGGTCCGTGAATCAGCCTGTTAATCCCTGTTTAATATTGAGGGGTGATTGCTGTTGGAAACCTTGAATCCACTGCACCAAAATTGCAGCTTCTTCTGTATTTGGGAACTTAGAAACATAGATTATGTTGCGTAGTGACAGATTTTCCCTTGAAATTCCGTGTGTTTAACCAGTTCCACATCCAGTAGCATAAATCTTACTGATCTGGCTTCAAGTTGTGACTCTTTAGTATGGTCACCTGGAAAGAAGTGACGTGGGGATCCTATTAGCATTAGGAGAGAGTTGAGGTTGCCACTGAACTTAGATTCGCCGTCGATTTGGATGTAGTTTTCAAGAGCCTGGGGCTTGGGGTTTGCTATAATCACTTAATGGGCTTGTTAATTTCTGTTGGTCTACTTGGGCTAGGGTATCCAAAGTTGGAACGCCTTAACTGATAAGTAAAGAAGATAAAAACAACAAATATAGGGTTCGGCATATGTTCCTTAGATCGTAACTTCATTAAGAATGGCAATGAACTGGTTGATGGACTTAATTTTAGATGTTTTTTAGTGTACCAATTTATAAGATAGACTCATCGATATGAGACTAAATTTTACTTTTTTGAGTTAAGTCTCAGTTAGGTTAAACTTAAATAAACTAGACCTTAATTTAATAAAAAAATATTATTTTATATTTTTAATTTTTTAAATAATTGACCTAATTTCCCTAAAATTCATTGGTTGAGAAGTAGCAGGATAGGACGTGAAATACTCCACTGATTGATTTATTGGGTTCTCTAAATTGCTTATTATTAAGAAATCCTTAACGACACAACCAACTACCGGACCTTTTGCTGTCCCTAAAAGTCATGCCAAAAGACAAAGGACCATTTTGGTTGAAATCAATTCATGCACGTCTTAAAGCCGAAACGCTCCTCCAACGCGCATTAACCTTGTCGTAGAAGACACGGTGTGCCAAGGCCGTGTTTGGATCGGATAGGAACAAATAACTCCAGCCTTTCTGGACTCCTCCGGAGGCGGGACACCAATGTTTGTCTAAGTAGTCAGACATGCATGACACGTACTAGCTGCTTCATCGGGCCTTGTCCACTTCTGGCTATGTATCAAGTGATTATAAACGTGCTTAAAATGGAAATGAATCCCAGTTTGATATTGAATTTTAGCTGAAAGAATAATGTTTATAGGTTAGGAGCGTGAAAAATCAGACCCAAGTCAAATTCATTAGTTGGTGTCTTGGCCTGGTTATTGTGTACCATCCACTTTTGACCCCAATTATTGCTGATGTATTTACGTTGTTTGAGCAATCAACATCCTCTAAACGCCAACTACCTCAGGAATAGTGTTTATTAACTGTAAAGTTGAACACTCCTAAATGAACACTCATGAAACAGTAACAAATGAAAGAGGCTTTAGAATATAATTTACTTACAAAGCTAGTTCAACAGGAATTTTCTCTACGTGATACAATCGAACTTGTTCAGTCTACAAAGGAAACCCGACTTGTTTCCTTGCTTCTACTTTCCTTTATGTATTTTTTTTGCCAACCAATGAATAAAGTAAAGAATAGTCTGCAAGTTGCAAGTTGCAACCTGTACAGCGTCCCACAATTGGAACATGATGTAAACAAATCAAATAGGCTAGTCAACTAAAGTTCATTACGCTGTAGGCTCCCAGAAGTAATAACCGAATAGGGAACAAAAGAATAACAAACAAGTGCATGTGTTGTGAGGCAACAAGCCTACTGAACCTTTTCAGGGACTCTCTTCCGGTCTGTAAGCCGCCAGAGAAATTGAATTGGCTTTGACCCACGTTTATGGATGCCGCTGGCCTCCCCACCATGATGCTGCTATTGATACCAACTGATGCTAGAATGGACCACCAGAATTTACGACGCTGCTCCCTCCTGGCTTTTCGTATGCGATTTAGCTCCTGGCGAATTACATTTCTCACAGATTTTAAGTAAGAATTCATGTCATGGTCCCTTTGAATGGTTCCCTCAGATCCATAAGCTGAACGATCACTGAGGATCTCAAGTGGATGCGGTGAATTCAAGAACACAGTCTGTGCAGCACGGAGCTGCTTCTCTGCATCATTGGCGTCAGACAATGGACAGCTTAAGAGATATAAACCACTGCCTGATGGGAGGAGATGATGACGGGGAGAGAATTTCTCATCTGGCTGTAGAATCAGAAGCTCCCCCATTGGGGCATATAATAGCTTCTGCAGGGAAAAGGCAACAACAACATCAGTAAAATGTTAATGGATAAAAGATGCAAAAAAAAATATACATAGTGGGGTACATTATACCTGGTTATTCAGACATGGATGCTTACGGAAATTCCCATTTACAGCCTTCAAAAACTCTGCAACGTGATTCGGATAATTGCAAGAGAAGGCCCGAGGCACAATATCCCTGTGCATTGTGATAGCCTGAACATGATTCTTTGGCAATCCAAGCTTGTGGAGAAGATGATCACCTCCACACATTATGGATGGAGCACCAAATGTTACAACAGGTAGCAAGGATGGCGCTGGAACTTCATCTCTTATAAGCAGCATAAGATTTAATAGCAGTGACAGGCTTCCTCCAAGTGAATGCCCTGTAAATCGAAATGTTGCATGCCTAGCCCATGACTTTAGGTGGGCATGAACTTCAGGCAACATCTGTTCATACATGCCTTTTGCAGCTTCATATATGCCTCTATGCACAAGAAAGTCTAGCCCCTGGACCAGAATGGCATTTTCATTTTAGTTTAATTTTATGTCATGCCAAGTTGTTTTATTGTGCGAAATTTTGTAGAAAATAGCCTTTAAGAATTCAAAAAGCAATCGTTACGATGCTCTATGAATTCGTCATTGAACATTTTATTGATTTAGAATATGGCAGGCCAGTAAATAATTTACCTCAAATTGAACAGGCTCAAAAAGTAGATTTGCTTGCCAAGATGCCAGAGATTCAGATCCCTGCATATCAGAAAATAACACATCTCCTGAGGATGGCTTAATAACGACCAACCATGAATCAGTCATAGCTTAGACCAAATTATCAATGTTACAATCGATTAATGTCTACAAATTTATAATATCTACTCCGAGTAAGATCATAATCCAAGGGGTCAATATCTACTACAATAAGATAGGTGATGGAAATATAAATCAAAACCAATCTTGAAGTAATTAAGTCTCTAAATATAAAGTGGTTGTTTATTTGTAAACTAGAGCTCATTACCTGAATCACAAAGTACCTTGTACCCAGATCATCATCGCAGATAAACCATTCACAGGGTGTTGAACGTGTTGAACTCAAATCATCTGCAACAGCTTGCTTGACTTCTTCCTTAGCCGCAACCACTGCAGTCACCGAGTCGGTGGTTGCCATCAAAGAGGCCATTTCTGAGTTCAGAAATGTAGCATCATCATCAATTCCTTTGCATTCCTGATGAGGATCTTTAACAGCCTCAGGTTTTAAGGATTTGAAGAGGAGTATGCTCTTTGTCTGTGAGAGTAAATAAGAAGCAGCAGAGGCAGCTATCTGATAAGCAGCCGAGGCACTTGTGCGACTACTATTATTCTTTAGCTTTTTACCTTCTGCCTCCTCTTTTGCTATCCTTTTCTCTTCTACTTGATCTTCAGTCGACATGTGAATTTTCTCAGCTTTCATTGCCATTTCTCTTTTCTCTATCGACGATGTTATAAACCTAAGGCCACGATACTTGAGGAGATTTTCTGGCTGAATACACCAAAGGAAATTTCATCAACCTATTAAAACAGATTCCTAATCGGGATACACAACAGATCTCAAGCAATTCTAAAGAAGGCTAGTGAATCTAAAACAGAGGAAAAACAGAGAACTCGAAGATGTAAGAGTGGGAAGTTCCATAAGTGAATCTAAAACAGCATAAGCAAGACACATTGAATAACGTAAGAAAATAAAGTGGAAACGCTTAAATCCAGTCTTGTAAAGACCGATCTGATATCCTACGGACAAATCATGTCCGCTCTTTATTTATCAGCATAAGAAAGATCAATTTAATACCATTTCATCAACAAAAGATTTAATAAAATCATAAAAAGACCAGCCAAATTACTTAGAAATAAGAAGAAAGCTGGTACCTTGATTTCGGGTATGCAATAAGCTAAATTCCCAAGATAGGACATTTGTGCATACAACTTCGCTTCAGCCAGTGACACCCTCTTCAGAAATTTTGAAAACAATTCTCTATCAAGTTCAACAGCTTCTTCACCATCATCTTCCAGTTTACAGGCCCCGCATTCTTCTTCATCATCCTCTCTCTCCTCCTCCTGCTCCTCTTCCTTTGTACCGTTAACGAAAGGACTTTCTCTTTCCAAATCCGTACTTCCTCGTTCCTCAACTTCCTTGTCCCATAGCGATTTTACGTGCAAAATCTTCAACACCCAGTTCTCATTTTGCCCTTCAGATGACCTCATCGTTCTGCTCTCCAAGTGATCACCCACTCCATTTTCAGTCTCCGAGTTCGCCACCAAAACAGCGTCGTCTACTGCAATCCCATTGTTCCTCCCACTTTTACCTCCTCCAGGCCACAACGACTGTAACGGGTACCTAAACGAGAATCTCGACGCCGACTTCTGCGGGGGCGTCGACGTTGCAGCCATAGTGGTTTTGTCCCGGCCCACCGCGGTCACCTGAGACGAGTTCACACGCGCCTCGACACCGACGGAGATCGGTGGGGCAATACCATGAATCCCTGTTTTTAAACACAGACTATCCATCCCCAAGAAAGAAAACGTCTCTGTGCACAACAAGAAGGAGAACGAATAGCAATCCAATTACTCGGTGAATGTCACCTGCTTTCGCTATATTGCACTTATACAAAAAGTTGCAAAGTTCATACGGAGAAGAGAAGAAATGCGAGAAAAGACTTATATAGCGTGATGGTCCCCCAAAACAAAGGCGTTGACGTGCCCACACAATCTTTGAATTTTTACTTTTCGTTTGTAAATTGTATTTCTTATAAGAGCAGAGATTAGGGAGAGAAAGGGGCTAGCGTGGCAGGATCAGGATGGTAATACAGGATCTCATGTTGTAGAATATATAATTTAGGAAGGTAATAGGGCGAGGTATACCATTACCATCCCTTTGCAAATTGCAAATGGGCTCATGGGCATCCAGGATTCCGGGTGTCGGGGGCTACAGTTGTGGGTTTAGTACAGCAGGAACGTGTTACACGTGGGACCTTGCCAGAACGGAGACAGAGATTATGGAGTGCTAGTCTTCCGTGACATGCAGAGAATGCCACGTCAGTAATAGGATACGCATCAAACCGCCAAACTACACCGAATGACGTGTCCGCAAAGTCCTCCAACGATCCAACACCCCAACCAAGTCATTGGTTGGATTAGATAGCACGGTGCTGATTTCATTGTACTAAATGGAGAATTACTCAAACCCAAGACGCTTTTCATTTTCTAGAAACAAAATTGAACAACATTATTTAAATGATTTTTTTTGTTATATATTGTTTTCAACGATTTTACTTTTATAAATTCTCCTTTCTTTCATATTTTTATTCTAATTAGACCTCGTTTCAAATTGAAACTTATTTCACAGTTTTAAAACAAAGAGAAGCCCAACGATGTGGCAAACATGATCGTCACTTACACTTTCTATGAATTCATAGGATTCATACGTTAGTTCGATAAAGACAAAAAGATCTAAACAAACGGTATTTTGCTCATGTCTGGTGGAGCCCTGCTGAACTTGAAAGTTGGGTTTTCAGAGTCTTCCGAGACCATGCTTCAGAGAAAAGAGCAATCTCTTTAGTGTTTATGGCTCCTTTTTGTTGTGCCTCTTATGTAATTAGATGCATTGCTACTCTTATTGTACTTATTGAGTGCACGTGTTTCCAATGGTAAGCCACTTTCAGAAATCAAACTCGTTTGGTGAATAGCTGATAAGTTGTTTTTCAGCTGGTTAACTCATTTTTACAAGTTTGACTATATTAAAAAACTGCTTTGTTGTTTAGTTATGAGCTGGTTGGATTGGTTGACTCAACTCAATCAGCTGATTTTGAAAAAGCTCCTCTACAGGAACGTTTTAACGTAATCAACTGATAATTTTTATTTTAATATCGATTTTGCCCTCTTTAGTATCTTTTCTTCCCTCGCTGATCTGAACAACTGAACACGTCTTTCGCTGAGTAACTCCAAAATATTCATATCTTCATTATGATAATAACTTTGCAATTAAACTTTCTAAGAATCCAGTTATACATAGTCGCAATAAACACATAAACATGCAGTTTCTTTTTTCGAGAACTCAAAGAATGGCACATTGGAGTTTGTGCATTGCAGCATGCAGGAACAAGTGTCTGATAAAACTTCTTTATTTGTCTTGAGTATTCTCCATATAGGGTAAAAGCTATGTTTTTCTAACCATAAGATAAAATACTCATACAAAATACACGAAGCCTTGTAGCAAAGATGGAGTCAAGATTCTTCATTACTTCTTTTACAAAATTTGCAGAAGAAATAACAACATGAAATCAAAGGAGTTGTTGCAGTTGAATCCATGTAACAGAACCTAAATCCTGAAAAACATGCATCTAGAGCTCACAAATTTGTCATGCATTATTTCCACGTATATCTTAATCCCCCTCGAAAATAGCACACCGAAAGAATAAAAGAACCTAGCTAGTTAAGTTCCACAAGCAACACCAACCCAGAAGCAAAAACAAGCAAGGAAAAGCAGTGTTTTGAAGAAGTAAATAAATACAGGACTTAAAAAATGCAGGAAATGAAGAAGATATAATAAACAAGAAGATAAATAGCAAATGTTTAGATCTGAAAGCATAACGCAAACAAGTTTTAAGGTAAAAAGACTAAAACAGAGCAAGACAAGGAGGAGTTGGTAAGGGCCCAGATTCAGAAACATATAGATATAGGTGAAAGTGGGAACCTTTCTGAAATTGGGAAGGATAAGGAGGAGTTGGTGACGGTTAGAGAGAGAACGAGAAGGTTTCCTTTAGATATCTGGCTAAAGTAAGTCACCTTTGTGACTAGCCAACAACATGTTAATGCTCAGAGGAGTTGCATGATCATGATAGTAAGCAACCAACTGGAAAGGCACGATCATGCCTAAGCACGACCATAACAGAGTGCAAAGATTTTTGATAGTTTTGAACATCCTTCATTTTTTGACCATATCTTGATCTATACATATCCAAATGTGATGATTTTAAATTTAGATTAAACTAGAGACATATGGATACAAATTTCATAAAGGAATCAAATTTTAATTCTATTTTTAAGAGTTTTAGAATTTGACTTGAAGTTGAGTACAGACTACTGCTGCAGTTTGAGTACAGTCTGAAGTATTTTGTGTATAACTTGCAGAATACTGAACTAAATTATGAGAACTTGGTGTCATTAGAAACTTAAGACATATGGGAACATTTGTTTAGAAGAAGGTGATGCCTAATTACTTTTCCTTGTCTTAATGACCATGCAAAATTTAACTGAAAATTTGTTTTGAGAAAAAGCTGGAATGATCGATTGAGTTATGAACTTAAAATAAAATTTGTTTTATTGAGTTGTAAACCTAAGTTCAAATTAGACTTATATGAGTTTTGATATATGAATGATCACGTGATGAGAATAAAGGATATTTACCTAGGATTATCATTGAGCATGTATTGTACATAATCCATATACGCATTTGCGCATAAATGAGTTGTATAATTGTGCAAAGTTGTGATGTATGTAAATGTGTGTTGCATGATATAAACTTAAATTTTGTAGAATTAAATATCTAAAATCTAAATTTTTATCAGAATATTCATCAAAATACTAAAATATATAATATTTATATCTTATATTTTTTTAAAGTCATGTCCTTATAAGACATTTTACACATAAACAACTAATACTAAACAACTAATTTTATCAAACATTTCTAACAAATAACTAATGCAATCTGTTGGTTAAATTAGTTGATATAATTAGCTATCAGCTATCAACTGATAGAATCAGATAACAAATAATGCAATCAGTTGATTACCAAACAAGGCCATTGTGACACTTTGTGGATGACATTATTGTTAAATTTGTTTCAGATCTGGTAAGCATTCTTTGATGTTAAGATTTAATAATTTCTCGTAAATCTGAATGGAAGTCTAAATCTCCTACCCTCCTATAGGCACATTTGGCTCAGGATATCGGATCAAGGAGGGGAATGTCTACAATGTCATTGGAAGTAATTTTTCCCAAAACAGTGTAGGGGATGAGGGGTAAAATGTAAAACTAAATTGAATTTTGCACAGATTATGAATCCTCTCTTTTAAGTTAAGTAAAATTAGAAAAGACGACAAACGAGTGTAGAACCAAATAATAGCAAAAAAAATTAGTAACTAAACTGAATGATGTAGTTGTAAGTGATGAGATACTATTTGGTTATTCTAATTTCTCTTTCATTTTAACTATACTTTAGTGTCTAAATGAGAAAATCATTATTTGTTTTGTTTTAAGATATAACAAGTAGAGATTACATCCAATTGGATCATTATTTGTTAAAATTGCAAATTTTAGAAAAAATGAATAGATTACGGCGGTGAATAAGGTGAGAACATGCTAGCTCTAGGAGTTTGATTTCAATTTGAAAACATAACTTTAGCCTATGTAGGGATTTATATTTGTTTTAGATATGATTCTTGGCAAGATAGAAGAGGACTAGGTTTTAAGTAGAAATAGAGGAGAAAAATGCGTCCAACACTTCTAGGTATCATTACACTTCATTTCTTTGAAATTTTCTCTTCATCTTTCATCTTTTCTTCTATTTTTAGCATTGAGGCTAAAACTATATGTGGCTAATTCCAGATATCTAATTTAAAGGGATTTAAAACTTTAATTGTAATCTTATGAGGTTTTGTTATAAACTTAAATTCTTGTTTAATTCAAGTGTACTTTTTTTTGTTTTGTATGCTTATATTTATGAATAATTAATATTAATTAATCTGACAAATTAATATAATATTGATTATTTATAACTATCTATGAATTCAGTGATCCGTACTTATCTTGAAGGTTGGTAAAGGTAACAAACATGTTATTTATGAATTTGCATATTTAACTTGCAAGAAACAAGAAAACTAAATAGAATAATTATAGTTATCTCAATTATTTAATTTGGGTTTAGTTTTTTCACTAAGCTTATTGCTATCATTTAATTGATATGAAATGCTATTATACCTAATAAATTTATTATAAATTTTGGTTTTAATGATGAATTTGAACCAATTAATTTAGAAAAACTTGAAACTTATTATGACTATCATAATATGTTTCAAACTAATTTCTTAAATTGTAAAAATTATTCTTTTTAGACTAATGATCAATATTACAAAAAATTAAAATTCTCAATCTTTAATATTTAGTTCATTTACTTTGATTCCTTGTTAAATTTAGTTTATTAGTTAATTAATTATAAATCGCCCACTTTGTTTGAACAATTGACGTTAAGGAACTAGTTTTCAATTCTCTACAGATTCGATCTAGTTTCACGACTATTATAAGAGTTTAGAGAATCGTAATTAATTTTAAGTGCTTCGACAATCTAGTCAGTTGATTACAACTAAACAGGAGGAGTTAACAAGACACTCTACTGCCAATAAGACACAATGGGCAAAGAAAATTACAAGAGATTCTATTTGGAGGCATTAACTAGATTAAGCTTTAAATCAGTCTCCTTAGTAGTTGCAATTAGTCTAATTTAATTAAACAAGTTGTCATCGAGAATTGAAGTTTCAATCTTCTTGTTCTTGAAAAATTTTAAGTTTATTGCTTTACAAATTGTATAAGTGGTATTACTTAGGGCAATCTTGAAAAGATTAAGTCTCTTTTATTATTAAACTTAATTTTAATTGCCCAATTCATAATGCTTAACCATTAGTTCAAATTACAAAATGAAATACGAATGATAAAATAGTTCTCCCATACTATTTTTAAGTATTAGTAATTGAAGAAGAAATGATTGTGCGATTTTGTTACTTGATTATGGAGCATACAAACAACATCATTTATTACATTGAAAAGCATTATATCCATTGTTTAAATCCTTATTTTACCAGTTAGTCATACAATGAAAGATATCTTTGATAAGCAAGTGGGAAATTAAACTAAATTTCTTCAATGCACAGTATGTTGACCTCTAATAAAGATCTTTAAGTAGGATCTAATAGTAAATTTAAGGGATTGGTGTCTCATCTACATAACAAAATCTTTTCTAATTAAATTAGGAGGGTTGATGGGCAAGTTTTTTTTAATAAATAAGAATCCCTTAGGGTGAACTCAAGGCCAATTTCAATTATATTTTTACTATAGTTGACACTCTTAAGTAAGATGGTAAGCTTGCATTTGTGAATATGGTATTTAAAAAATTTCAAACTTGTTCTAGACGTTGCCAATTGTCATACCATAAAAGTTCTTCCATTTCTTAATATTACTTTTAATTAATTCACCCTAAGCCTTTCCCTTAGCTTAGGGATCTAATGCAAGGTCCAAGATATTGAAAGTATTTGGTTCAACCATTCACATACTTTTTCCTCTCAAGAAATGTATATGTATCTACGAACTTACAAAGACTCGAGGTTTAACAAAAGTTTCTAGATTTTTTTGACAAGGAGCACCTTATTCCTCAATGTTATAAAAAGGAAGCCTAACCCACAACTAGCTTTTAGTATACAAAGCTCACTCCATTTTATCTTGGCCTTAGTTACATCAGTTTTGTCCTTATACATAGAATTCTTTCAATTTATCTTATTAAATTCAGAAGAAGGGAATCAATAAATGTGTAAACTATTTAATAATAAAGAAATCAATTATTGTTTTATCACAATTACATGTTTCTATTATTCTAATTCACAATTCTCCTTTTCAATAATTCAAATAATAAAATGCAATCATAGTAGGAGAGTCTATATGCAGTGACAGGGATGTATAAGCATTTTAAAAGAGGTTTCTTAATTTTGAATCTTGTTAATTATTTGATCAAATTATCTTCCTCTTAATATCTTGATGATACAAATAAATAGCCTTTTATTGGAGTTGATAGCAAACCATGATAAAGTCCTCTAAAGAATTAAAAAAATGTCTTAAAAGAATAAATAAATGTTAAATTTGCCCGCTAAAGAAAAGTTGAACATTTTGTGTTAGTTGCACTTATTGTGATATTCGAAATTGTAATTCTTAATGTAGTTGGCAATGATACAAGTAAGAGCTTCAATATAATCTACGAATAGATAGGTGAAATAGGGTCACTTTGTGTCAACTTTTTTGCATCATTAAATATTTAGGTTAGCTCACCATTGCTCAGGACAAAATAAGAGGTGGTTATAATACATTTCCTAAGCTAAATGATTAAGATAGAAGGGAGTTCAAAGGCTTCCATCGTGATAAAGAGAAAGTTTAAATAAATTAAGTCAAAGACTTTATACAATTCAATTTTTAGAATGCTAATTTTAACATTTAACTTACAGTGATAGTTCTTAAAAATTTTCTGAGCCAATAAAATATGGTTGCTAAAGCTTTGGGCCTAAATAAAACCACTTTAGGATGAATTGATAATAGTTTTCTTTAAGCCTGTTAGCTAGCATTTTTTGAAATTATCTTATACAACATATTACAACATAGAATATGCCTAAAGTCTTTTAGACTTGTTAGATTTGATACCTTAGGCATTAGGAAAATGTAGGATTTGTGGACATTAGTAGACTAAAATACCATTGAAGAAAATTTTAAGTATGGATGAGGATATGGAATTTGCCACAAAGTGTCATGCTTTTCTTTAAATAAAAAAGTAGCATTTAATATATAGAGATCTAGTGCCTTGTTGGCATTGAAATTGAACCAAGTATCTTCAATGTCTTATCCACAAAAACATTTGGTAAGAATGTCAGCTTACCCAAGGAGATACCCTGCAGAATAAAAGAAGCAAGTTCCAACTAAAACTTGAGTCTACCTAAACATCCTAAGGAATTTTTTAAGTAATTGATTGCCAACTGTTTATTGTCTTAGTAGTGTTAAGTTCCTTTTTGGCTTCATTTTTTTCTTATATCTAGATTGTTTATAGAGTAGGCATTCAAAATTTCGAATTTCTCTTTAATAAAATTTAACTCCCTTATATGCTTAAAGGCCTTAAACATGTGACCTAAGGGGGTGCTTGGATGATGGGTTTGAGAATGGTTCAATGGGTAAGGAATGAATAACGAGTGGTTGGCTGATTATTATGATTACTGGGATAATACTTTAATATCATACTTTCAGGAATTACTCGATACTCCTAAATATCAAAGAAATGAAATCATTACTGAGTAACGGGCCAGTGTCACAGGCATGATAGTGGTTTTCACCCGTGTGACACTCCCTTTTCTTCTTCTTTTAAGAATATTTTTAGTAATTATATATAATTTAAATACAATTAATTAAATACAATTAATTAATTAATTAAAATATAATTAATTACAATATAATTAATTAATTATATTTTTCCATTTTAAGGAATTAAATATAACTAATTAAAATATATTAAAATTTGATATAAAACAAGATTTTAACAAACTTTTATTTCTCAATATTTTTAACAAACCAACCACTATCAATGGTGATGATAATCATTTCTTCGTTCCAACCAACCATCATATTTATAATGATTATATTCATTTTCATTCCTATTACCATTATCCCATTTGAACCAACCGCCCCCAAGTATTTAAGCCTTGTACCATAGCCTCTTCAAAGCTTAGGATTCCTAGAAGGCAGTCAATATTAAACCTAAAAGGTGATTTTCCTCTAATTACAACCAAATTAGAGGTAAACCTCTGTAGGTGAATGGCTTGAGTAACATGAATTGCTAAGAGGACCCAAGCATGGGAGAAGGAATAAAGCCATAAAGGAATAACTGAAGCTTTATCGAGCTTTCTTTTAACAACTGTCATTTTATTTTTTATTCTAAGAAAAATTTCGTCCCTTATAGCAAAGGTCAAATAAACCAACATGGTTGATGTAAATACAAAAATCTTCACAAGTTGACTTCTAGAAGTATAAATGTCTGTCTGTTTCTGGATGAAAAAAGGATACAGTTAAAGTTTCCCAATACCAACTAGGGAGAGGAAATATTATAGTTGATATTTTGGATATCAACCTAAAGATGCTCCGTAAGTGGCAAATTATTATAAGCATAAACAAATGTAACAAGCATTTTAGACATAGTGTAGATGATGGCTAACTCAAGAAGCTAACTAAGATAGGTTTTTCAATCTACAGAAAGTCTATGATTACTTACTGTTTAGAGGGGTAGTTCAGCCCTTTTGCATTTGGAGATTAAGGAGCTGATTGGGATCTTTTTCTTAAGTTCTTCCTAAAATTTTTGTCGTAGGTTGAAGCAGAAGAGTCAGCATTACTTACATTTTCAACTGGTAAAGTTTTCCAAAGGTTTTTTGAAGGGGGTAACATTATGGCTTTTGGATGAACTCTAAGATAAGCTTAATAACAAGGTCAAGGGCCTATTTAGAAGGGCAAGATCCTTAGTGTCTACTTTAGCTTGGACAAAGTTTAGAGTTTCCAAATCTTGAGCAGAATTAGCAACATAGTTATGCACAAGTTCTTCAAATTCACTGGTGGTAAATTATTTTTAAGTAGCTCTCCATTCATTGACTTAATTGGGTTTGGTAGGTATCCGTTGATTGCTCAAATAGATTTTTTTTTTGGTTAAAATTGCTCAAAGAGATTTCTTCTTATACTTGTTGGCGTTCATCGTCTAATTTTAGGATTTTCACGATTTCTCACATATCCTTCTTTAATTCAACTTTAAGCAAAATTTGACATAATTTATCCTTTTCAACGATGACGTTAAAAAAGGTCTCTCCATTGCACTTGACAAATAAGTTGACTAGTATTTCAAAAAGATAATATAAAAGTTAACTCAAATTAGAGCGTGTTTTTCCTTTTCCAACTACATACATGTTCTCCAGTTTTTATAAGAATAGAAGTTTACCTCTACATGTCAAGCCTCCTATTCAAGAATCTTTACCAAGGTAACTTCACTACTAAATTTGAATGAAAACAAATATGCTTCACTTATGACGATGTTACTATCTTAAGTTTACACAATTTTACAAATGTTTACCTTTGTATTAAGGGAAAAGTAAGACATTTATTGACAAAATAATCCGCCAAAATGATACTCCTCAGGAGCTCTTGATTAGAGTGACTGGCGATCCTTCACAAAAGAGGGGTGGAATAAACTTTGAGAAACTTAAATGGCTACAATTTTAAACCAAGGGTGTTTCAAGGAAACAATTAAAAGAACTTGAATAGAGGACGAGAGAATTGACCAAAGACACTCGAGTTGTGAAGTTGTCGAAGTACCAACAAAGGTGAGAAGAAGAGATGAGAGGGACAATAAGAAAAAAGTGAGGTTCGTGCTCGAGGTGAAGAAAAAGATCGAAGAGAAAAGGAAAAGTTGACCGTCTCAGGAAAAGGCTCCAGGGTAGTAGCCCAAAAAGATAAAGAAGGGAAGTGGGAACAAACTAATTTTAGAGTTAGATAGTTGGCCGAGGTTTAAAGAGAAGGGAGAGTTGGAAAGTTAGATTCCTAAACGCTTATATTTGTGCTGTTGGAAAATGAAAGTGATTTGCTAGTCGTCCGAAGAGACAATGGGCGTGGAATTACAAGAGAAAAAGGGTTGAACAAAACTTGTGGCAAAATGGCAATGCCACAAAAGCTAAGAATGCTTAATAAACTTTCGGGTTAGCCCGTGGAAAACGTATACTTGGTGTCATGTTAAGATATGCACTAGAAAAACATGACTGTAATTTATAATCCACCAACTCGTATGCTATTCCTTAACAGGGGGCTAAAACGCCTCAAAAGCAAAGACAGGAGGGAGAACAAAAATTTTGAACGTTCCTTGACCTCTGTATAATGTCACGTTACAATAGTAACAGCTTTAGGACCCCCAAAAGAATAAAGCCTCCCATGCCCTAGTCAAGAATTTCCTTGATCTTTTTCTTCTGATCCTCGGTTAGTGAGGTGGGGAAAAGTACCTCAAATGTGACGTATAAATCTCCCTTCTTTGTGCTAAAATGCAATGGCATTCCTTCCCCTTTGAGCTTCCTTACTTCCTTGGGCTTAGTAATTCCCTGAGAGTTGTTAGCAATTGTCATTCCCATTTCATAGGAACTCAAACAGTATCCAAGTAAGATTAAAGTAAGATGCAGAGAAAGTGCATTCACTTACCTTTGTGCCAATCTCAACCAAATGTTCATCAAGGTGCTTGATGGTCTTTTCAAAACCGACCAGAGCTTGAACCTAGGAACATAAACGTACAGGGATTTCCTTCTCACAACATATACAAGAAGAAAACACAAATGAAGATAACAATCAAGAATTGTTGCTAGTATCTGCCAACAGAGTTACTATTAGCACTCACCAACGTTATAGTAATAGTTGTATGCAAGTCACTGCCTTCCCTTCTAAAGCAATCATGTGGTGCTGTGTGAATGCGGAACTGCAATGTTCATAAGTTTTAATTTTCGTACATTACGCAACAACTAGCAATAGTATTAGCAGTAACAAAATGCACAGCGTTAATACAAGACAGCTTCGAAGACTAACCCTCAAATCTCCAGCTTCTCCATCAACTTTAGGCTCACCATCTTCGTAGAAAACAACCTCCTATAACATGCGTCAACACATCAATCCCAAGCTATAAGGTAAAATAAGAAGAGTGACAACCACAAAGATGCTGCATCTGAATTATCCTTGTATGTCTAATTCTATGAGAAAACTTCCTTTAGTAGGATATGTGTTGTGGACACCTTTCTAGGTCAGCCTTATAAAAGGGAAGCAGAGGGATTAAGCGTTGGTTTCTAATTTTGCTAAGATTCTGATTTATTTAGGGTTGTTTGTTATTAAGGTTTTTTTATTGTTCTGTCCTTTTATTTTCTTAGTTGCCCTACAGAATAGGAATTTTATTTTAATGTAATAAGTTAGCATATTTATAAGGCTATGGGAGAAATAAAACGGCAGTCAGAAAATTATCAAAACATTATAAGATCGGATGCTCTCTTTAACGAAGGCCAAGGTTTCAGCCTCCTTTTGACGAGCTGATTCATCAAAATAGGTCGTTCAAGGAATACGGATTCAAGGAAGGGAAAAGGAAAGTCCCAATTGATTGAATTTGATTTTACAGTTAATCGCCTGGTGACTCGATCTTGTACTAGGAAACATAACAATTTAGTATCAGAGCCGATCACTACGGGTGATGAAATCAATGCAAGATTGCAAGAAGAACGTGGCATCAATGAAACCCTAATTGACTCAAAGATGTCAGCACTGGAGCAGTGGTTAGGGGATAAGATTGCCCAAATCCTCCTCAACCAATCTCAGGGTTTGGGAAACCCTAACTCTAAATCAGCTACAAGTGAAACAGAAGTTGACAGCACCACCACGATTGTGGGAGGGGGAGTGGTAATCGCAAACCCTAGGACAGAACGTGTGACGCAACCAACCGTAATGGTATAGCCAGGTTCTTCAATGGAAACAATAGCAGCAAGCAATATTGTTCCTAGATACACCAAGTTGGACTTCCCAACATATGAGAGGATGGAAGATCCATTAATTTGGACCCACCGATGTGAAGAGTTCTTTGAGAATCAGAATATTAATGAGGCTAACAAGGTAGGCTTAGCTAGATTCCACATGCTAGGGGAAGCGCAACTCCAGTTAAAGCCAACTAAGGGTTGATGAATTCGGTTGATTTTACACAATACTATTTTTGACATTTTGGCCCACCAAGGGCAACAATTCAATTGGAGATCTAGTCATTCTTCGCCGAACAGGAGCAGTAGAGATTTATCAACAAGAAGTTCAAGAGAAGTTGGCCAGGACAAATGATCTTATTCTTGATCATTTACATGTGGGATTATTTATGGCAGGTTTAGACGACTCAATCAGGATGGATATCCAATTGTTGAAACCTCCTGACTTATCTGAAGCAATGAGTTTAGCTTGAGCTCATAAACAGAAATCATGAACAGAAAATCAGCTTCAAAAATTCAATCCAAATCGCAGCGGAAGATGGCGGCCATCACGAACAACTCCCATTTCTGCAACAAGCACATTATCAAGGTCCATGGGGCTTTACAATAACCCTCCTATAGCAGCTGGTACTCAAACTAGAGCTAATACTCCTATTGTTAAGACGTTATCTCAGGCAGAAATGGCAGAAAGAAGGTCAAAGGGGCTTTGTTACAATTGTGATAAGCTGTACTCAGCCACACACCAATGTAAAAGACTTTTTTGGGTTGAATTAGATCCCAATGAGGAAGTAGTGGAGGATGGAATGGAAGATGAATCAGAAATTTCATTGCATGCTATTAAGGGTCAACCGAACGCCCAAACTATGCAGCTCCAAGCTATAAGTAAAAGGCAACAGGTACTCAGTTTAATTGATTCTGGCAGTACCCATAATTTTATTGGCTCATTTGCAGCACATCAATTGGCTCTTAATGTTCATCCCTTACCAAATACAGTCGTGTCCATTGCCAATGGGGAGACAGTTCCGAGCTCCGGGATTTGTACTCAACTTATGTTTTCCTTAGTTGGATATGATTTTTTTGCTGATTTTTATGTAATTCCTTTGGAAGGATTTGATATTGTTTTGGGTAAAAAATGGCTGGAAACGTTAGGGCCCATATTGTGTGATTTTGTTGCCATCACGATGTCTTTTTAGACGGAAGGCAAAACTATTTCACTACAGGGCCATCAACAGTACTATGGGAGAGGGTTACATTTGTTACGGGAGGTTGCGACAAAGGAACAGCAGATGGATTGTCTTTTGGCGGAGTTTGAGGATCTGTTTCAAGAACCTATAGGATTGCCGCCTATGAGGGAATGTGACCATCGTATATGTTTGTTGCCGGGGATAGCACCAGTGGTAGTTCGTCCTTATCAATACCCCCACCGACAAAAGGACGAAATTGAGAACCACTATAATCAATTGTTACAGCAGGGTTTATACGGCCTAGTAGATCCCCATTTTCCTCACCCATCTTACTGGTCCCTAAACAGGATGGCTCTTGGTGACTCTGTATTGATTATTGTGAATTGAATACCAAGACGGTAAAAGACAAGTTCCCAATCCCAGTAGTAGATGAGCTCTTGGATGAACTACATGGTGCCCGATTCTTTACTAAATTGGACTTGAAATCAGGTTACTACCAAGTCCGCATGAATCCTGATGATGTGGAGAAGATTGCCTTTCGCACTCATCATGGTCATTTTGAGTTCCTTGTGATGCCATTTGGCCTCACGAATACATCATCCACTTTCCAGGCATTAATGAACGAAGTATTTCATGATTATGTGCGTCAATTTGTGCTAATTTTCTTTGACAATATTCTAATTTACAGCCACTCATGGGACGATCATTTAAGCCACATGCGAAAGGTTTTTGAGCTATTGCGTGCCAACATACTATATTTGAAACAATCTAAATGCAATTTCGATTCCACTCAAATGGCGTATTTGGGTCATGTTATTTTAGAGTCTGGTGGGGGGTGGATATGCACAAGGTGCAAGCTATTATAGAATGGCCGAAACCAGTCTATTACAGCTCTCTGTGGGTTTTTGGGTTTGGCAGGCCACTACCGCAAATTCGTCTGTGATTATGGGTTGCTATCTGCCCCTCTTACCAGCATACTTAAAAAAAACTGATTTCAATGGAATGAAGCGGCCTTAAATGCATTTGAACAACTTAAAACAGCGTTGTCGAGTGCCCCGAAGTTGAGGCTTCCTGATTTTGAATTAGACTTTATTGTGGAATGTGATGCTTTGGGTGGAGCTATTGGGGTTGTTTTACAACAAGAGGGCCAACCAATTGCTTTTTTTAGTCGCCAATTAGCCCTTAGACACCAGAAACTTGCTATTTATGAGCGGGAATTGATTGGCTTAGCGAAGGCAGTACAACACTGGCAGCCATATCTGTGGGAACGTTTTTTTTATTATCAAAACGGACCACTATAGCCTAAACTACCTCTTAGAACTGCGGTTAACTACTACTCCCCAACAGCATTAGCTTAGCAAGCTCATGGGCTATAATTTTACATTTGAATACAAGGTCGGCCTTCTAAATAAGGCAACTGATGCTTTATCTCGTAGAACAGCTGAGGACCCCTCCTTGTTTGTTATTAGTTGTCCTCGAAGTTCTATATTGGACTCAGTTCGGGAATACTTCTTAGGTTCGGAGGAGTTGTTAGCTTTGGGCAACCAAATACAAAACGACAAGCTGAATGAGGATTGGCAGTACCATGATGGATTCATTTTATTTAAGGATCAGATTTATCTTCTCCGTGATTCACCCTTGATTGCTACCATCCTTTCAGCTTACCATGATAGTGCTCATGAGGGGATACAGAAAACCTTGCATCGGCTACGGGGTGATTTTTATTGGAAGGGTATGAAAACTAACATTGCTGCTTATGTGGCGACTTGTCCAATTTGTCAATGGAACAAAACTGAGCATTTAAGTCCTGTTGGGTTACTGCAGCCTTTGCAACTTCCCACTCAGATTTAGGTTGATATCTCCATGGATTCCGTTGACGGTCTACCTAAATCTTGAGGTAAATCGGTCTTGTTAGTGGTGGATCGGTTTTCAAAGTATGCACATTTCATTCCCTTGGCCCATCCTTATACTGCTACTCGTGTGGCTAACGTTTTCTGAGCAAATTGTCAGGTTACATAGGATGCCAGAAACAATTACTTGAGATCGAGATGTAGTTTTTACTAGTACTTTTTGGAAGGAGCTATTTCGCCTCCATGGTGCTAAGTTACAATTTTCACCGGCTTACCATTCACAGACAGATGGTCAAACCGAGGTTGTCAACCGTACTATGGAAATGTATGCCCGTTGCTTTGTTGGAGATTACCCCACCAAATGGGTGGCTTGGGTTCCATGGGCAGAATTTTGCTATAACCCGTCCTTTCATTGTGCTCTTCAAACAACTCCCTCCAAGGTTGTGTACGGTCGTGATTCACCACGTTTGCTGTTCTACACTTCAGGTTCAACCCGTGTGGCCGCTGTTGAGATAGCTTTATAGAAGCGCGACAAGGTTTTGGAAGATGTCCGCCATCGCCTCTTCTTGGCTCAACAACGAATGAAGGATTACTATGATAAGGGTCATCGTGAGGTTGAGTTCACTCCTAGCACGTGGGTATGGTTGCATTTGCATCCGTATAGGCAGCGTTCTATTTGGCTCAAGGTCTATTCTAAACTGTCTCCACGTTTTTATGGTCCCTATTTGATTGTGAAGCGAGTGGGTTCAGTTGCATATGAGTTGAAATTACCTCCTACAAGTTGTATCCATAATGTTTTCCATGTCTCCCCTTTGAAAGTCTTTAAGGGTGATCATATTCCTACTATCTCAGAGCTGCCTCCCTTTGAAGATGGTCAAATCCTTACCTAGCCTGCTTCTCTTCTTCGAGCTCGTCTTAATTGGGGTACTTGGGAGGTTCTGGTTCAGTAGATTGGGCTGACTGAAGAGGACGCAACCTGGGAAGAGCTGGCCCATTTCAACAAACCTATCCTTCTTTTGAGCTTGAGGACAAGCTCTTTCAGCGAGAGAGGGGTAATGTTGTGGACACCTTTATAGGTCAGACTTATAAAAGGAAGCTGAGGGATTAAGCGTTGGGTTCTAATTTTGCTAAGATTCTGATTTATTTAGGGTTGTTTGTTATTAACGTTTTTTACTGTTCTTTCCTTTTATTTTCTTAGTTGCCCTACAGAATAGGAATTCTATTTTAATGTAATAAGTTAGCCTATTTATAAGGCTAAGGGAGAAATAAAACGACAGTCAGAAAATTATCAAAAAATTATAAGATCGGATTCTCTCTTTAATGAGGTCCAAGGTTTCAGTCTCTCTTTGACGAGCTGATTCATCAAAATAGGTCGTTCAAGGAATACGGATCCAAGGAAGGGAAAAGGAAAGTCCCAATTGATTGAATTTGATTTTACAATTAATCGCCCGGTGACTCGATCTTGCACTAGGAAACATAACAATATGTCAAGAGACTTGCACATCACCAAAATGGGGGAAACTACCATATTCATAGAGCAAGAACTGCACAAGAAGTCAATAAATAGTGTCTCATACAGATAAAATTTTAAGAACCTTACTTGTCCATCTTGCATTCCTTTCTCTATATCAACTGTAACAAAATAACCTTCTCGCTCAAATTTCACATTTTGGCATTGCTCACAGACCTGAATCAATTTACAAGTGTAAACTTAAGGGCATAAGACTTCAAAATCCTTAGGGGAGCCTTAAAATTATAGCATCAGGCAAAATGATTGAAATCAAACTGAATGGCCATAGGAAAGGATCCTACATAAGAAAGCCAAATGAAATAGCTAATATCTCATGCAAGCAAGAGAAGCATCAATTCTTCAAATGGAACAACCATCTTCCTTTTTGCGTTAACTGTTAATGCCAATAAGAAACTCCATGAGATCTGATAGACTGTTATCCAAGCCTGTACCTGCTCTGTCATCTGCTGAAACATTCCAGGACCAATTTGTTTGTGATAGACTTCATTTTTGCAATTGCAGCGCCTTTTACCTGGTGCTGGTTTTATGGCATTCTTCTCCCTCCAAACCTGATAAATATACAAAGGGTAATTCTTCTTATTAGATCAAACTGATAATTGTATTACCTATCAATTATTATTGTCCTTCTAGATGACAAGGAACATAGGGTTGGAAAATACACTAAGATACAGTTCCTAACTACAAAGTTCTTGTTTGTTTCAAAATGGGGACTAACAGGTTATAAAATGTGTACTAAATGCTCCAATTTTCAGTTCCCAACTTCCCACTATATTAATCACCAACAGAATAAACCCTCACCTTTAGGGAACCACCATTGTACAAGTCTTCCAATGTCGCGTCCAATTCAACAATTACATCATCACCCTTTACAATAGTCTCTTCCTCTTCCGTGGGACCTCCACCAAAGAACCTAGAAAGACCATTTCTCCAATAAGATGTGACTCTAAACTGAAACATCAAAATGGTAGACTGAAATTAAGAAAAAGTTCTTTACATTAAGAAAGACCCCTAGCTCACATAGGTAGCGTAAAAAGAATTCATCAAACACCAGCTATAGTACAGTGATTTACTCAACTATCTGAATGCAATCCCAAATGTCTCACTTTATATACAGCCAAATACACGACGAGGATCTGTTATATGATGTGAAAATAAATTTCTAAAGAATTCCTAAAATCACAGCAAAGAGAACCGCAAATAAAATTAAAAATGGGGTGAAAGAAAAGGACTTACTGGCTAAAGATATCTTGAATGTTCATTCCCATTCCCCCACCTCTCCCACCACCAGCCATATGCTGTTTAATCCCCTCCTCTCCATACCTATCGTATATTCCCCTCTTTTCGCTATCCGACAACACCTCGTACGCTAATCACCCACACACATTTCATTTAGTTCAATTTTCATCAGCACAAACCAACAAGACATGACAATTAAATCAGTAACGTTTTACCATTGTTAATCTCCGCAAATTTCTTGCTTGCCTCCTCATTCCCCTGGTTCTTGTCGGGATGGTATTTCAACGCTAGCTTTCTATACGCTCTCTTGATCTGCTCGTCTGACGCTCCCTTCTTCACTTGTAATACATCGTAATAACTCTTCCTGACACCCACATCTCAACCAATTTAATCTCCAAAGCCAAGCAAACCCTAAGAAGGAAGGAATGCGAATAAGACACTGAAGAAGAAGAAGAAGAGGAGGAGGAGAAATGCATACGCTGAAATAGCGACGAAAGCGTAACAAGAGAGAACGCATATAACCACCAAGAGCTTTGTTCTTCGATCCGCCATCGAAAGAATTGCTCTAAACGAAATTAGAGCTCTCCAGATCCTAGGGTTTTCGATCTCTCTGTTCAACTCTTCAATTACTTTGTTTTGAGTTTCTAAAAACTGGCCCCAAAAACTCATTTCAGCCTTTTCAAAAGTCTGGCCCTTTTCTCTCTCTAATACTGTGTGTATGACAATTTAAGATGTGAAAGAAACGAGAGCAAATTTAAACGAGGAAACGAAAAGAAAGGAAAAGAAGTAAAATTTAATTTCCTTCGTTTGAATTAGAGTTTCTTAAAATAAGTGAGAGGAAATAGAATTTCCATTATTTGGATATATATATAGAAAATAATGGAAATTAGGTAATAATATATAAATTTGACAAATCTGCCCATACATATAACTGTTTGTAAAAATCCATATTTTTCGACACGTGTGTGATTTTTGGTTAGAACATCCAAAGTCTTCAAGAGCATGCAAATCCAGTTCGCTATTTTTCAAACGAAATTTGAGCTCTATTTAACACCTAATTAGAAACCAATTTCGAACTCCTTGAAATAATATTAATTTAGTTTGATATTGCCAATAATTATTTTTTATGGCAATCGGCAATCGTTTTCTTTGTCAATTTCCCTCTTCAGCAATCATGAGTGCAATAATAGTTAGCTAAAAAAATATGTAAATTGAAGATCGAGATTGAGAACATACCTGGTGGCTG
>JAOSBK010000004.1:6901685-6920505 GCA_027568895.1 Erythroxylum shatona
ACGTATCATAATAAATGAATAAACACAATTCTAATACAAGAATTATAGAATAAAAAATATCAAAGAGAAATTAAATTTTAGTGATGGAGATTTACATTAATCTTTCTTAAAAAGTTAGATAAATTGGTTTACATATTCATCTTAAGAAGAGATCTAGATAAGATAGGAAAGTAATAAAAAAGATTGGGTAAATTTTCAATAAGACTACATAAATCTTAGTTCATCTTATGGAGAGTTCTAAATAAGGAAAAAAAAGAAATAAACAAAGAAAATAAAATAGGAAATTATTCAAAAATCTTGCATAGAAGGATGTTGGGTAAGGTATGATCATGTGCTAGTCAATTTTCCATTTTGTCTAATCAGAATGAAATTTAATTAATATTCTGTTTTGCCTAATAAAAAAGAAATCCAAAAAAAACGTTGAATAGGGCGTGATCACATGTTAATCAATATACAATTCTACCCAAAGAGAAAGAAATGTAGAGAAGAACGTTGTATAAGGCGAGATCATATACTAGTGAATATCTCATCTGTCTAAGAATTCAAATGCCTCATTAGAGACTCACACTAATTAAACATTTATTATAAATTTATCTTTACTTATAACTTGACCTATCTATTTTTAGTGCAATATATTGCAGCATTATGCAATGCATGACCACACTAAATGTTGGACCCCATTTTCGAAGCCCAACATCGGGCATGGGATCATGAAGCTTGAGCGTGAAGGGAGGCTTGGAAGTTTCAAAATTTAAAGGAAAAATCTTTTGGAAGCAAAGGCAGGCATCGCCGTGGCGAACACACGCGAGAAAATCCCCTGGACCTCTTGAGATTTTTACGTCGTAGCGAACGAATTAACTTTCACCGCAGCAAAGCTGAAAATGTTTTTTCGTCGCGGCGACCATTTGTTCTTGCCACGGCGAACCCATCAGACCAACGAAAATAAAAAGTTTCAGGTTAATTACGCCACAACGAACTCTCAGCTTTGCCGCAGCAAAAACCCCTGAAGTAGGACCCAAAAATCAACATACCTCATTTAATGCAACTTAACTTAAACTCTTTCAACTACTCAACCCCAACATTAACTCTACTAAATGCAACCATAAATTTCCCAACAACCATCCTCAATTCAAACCCAAAACAAAAAGAACTTATACGTGAGCACATGCAATTTCCAAAATCCAAATACTTTGCGAAAACATGAAAATTCATAGACCAATCCAAACATATATTTCATTAATATTTAAAATGAGAGTTTTACAAAGCTTTAATGGGCATTTCAAGCCACATTACATCAAAATCTCCAAAAATACATAGCTTGCAAAAAGTAGAATTTCTCAAAATGCAACTAAAGCTTTGTTGTACAAAAACTAACTTCAAAAGCAAAAATAAATCTAGTTGGAGTGATGCCTTGGCTCTTGCCTACTCAATCTCTCTCTTTTCACCTGTAGATGGGACGAAATGGAAGGGGGTAAGCTTAAAGTTTGTGGATAACAAGTTTATAACGGAGAATTAAGCAAAACCATTCAAAATGTTCATTTATCCAAGAAAAATTCTTATTAAATCATGAAATGTATAGTTCCCAAATTTCACAACCAAGTTGCAAAAACACAAATCATGTATGCATCAACTTATTCACAAAATCATAAATACATAAGCACATCATAATGGTTTGGGTGGATCCAAAACAGAATGTACTACATATTTCTACATAGTGGTCTTGTGTAGCCGTGAACAGAATGTACTAACGCAATCCCACTTAATGGCCTTGCATAGCCGTGAACTTATGGGAATCCATGAAGGAGCTCCATGCCACTAGCGAGTAGGCGGGAAAAGCCTTTTGTCAATGTGCAGTGACTTTACTTAGGGGACCACCACAAACCCACATAACATGTATTTCATGACTTGCAAAATATATTGCCCAAAGAGGCACTTTTCGAAAACGTGATTTTCATAAGCATCATATATTTCAAAACCATTTCCATCTTCATCTCATAATCATCAATAATTCAAGTATCAAACATGTAACAATTTCTTAGATCAATCAAAAGAAATAATGCAACAAGTATGAAGCAATTTGAAATCATTTTGTTTCTTACTTTGAAAGAAAAATGTTCATGGCTTAGTAACTCTATTATAAACATTAAACCTACCTTGAATTCCTTGTTTATAAACTTGCTTAGGGATGTCTTTCCTCTTACTCCTCTTGACCCACGTGATTTCCTTAAACAATAACTAAAATGCTATTCAATTTGGTTTAGAAAGTGGAAAGCCATACCTTAACAATTTGGACTATTTCTAAAGTTGAAACAAAAAAACCTATGCTTAATTTCCATCCAAAACTTTACATTCTTATAGACTTAATTTATACTTGATTCCTTCATACAATTTGTAGCCCTATGTCTCTAGTTTATATCAAATCAAAAATCATCTCATTTGGACATCTACACAAAAAGTTATGCCCAAAATACCAAAGTATACTCAATGCTCGAAAGTTCACCGCGGCAAACTTTTCCAGAAAGGGAAAAATTCGCCCAAAACAAAAGTTCGCCGCAACGAGGAATGTTGGCCGTGGCGAACTTTGACAGGGGCAACGCAGACACTTCATTTTTCCATATTTTTACTTCCCATCTACTACTACTAATACATATTAAACCTCAACCATCATTTCTACTTCATGTTCACTTCATTCTCTACTCCATTTCAACTCAAATTCATTCAAAAATACATCATAATCTATCTTTGATCATTAACCCTAAAAGATTAAAACATTTCCATAAACCATTCATACACAACTTCCTACACACATTCAACCATGTTTTCACTTCTAACTAACCCTAACTATGCTTCATCCAACAATCAAGAAAGGTTAATGCTTATACTTACTTGTTTTAGCCTCAAAGTCATCAAGTTCTTCAAGAATCTCCAAAACCTAACTTTTCTCTCTTTTCTTTTCTTCTCCCTCCAACTTTCGTGCTTCTCTCTTCTCAAGCAAGATAATAATATTTCTTCTTCTAATTTCTACTCTTAATGATTATGAAAGGTCCACTTTGCCCTTCACTTAAACCTTATGTCTTTTTACCCTTAAGTGATCTTCCAAAAACGCCCCTTATGCATTCTTACTTATTTAATTTAACTTACACCATTCAATACTCTAACTTAATCTTAATTTCTCCATTTAATACTTCTAATTACATCAATCTAAGCATTAAATCCTCCAATCATTGACATGCTAATTAAACTCCAAATAAAATAATTTATTTAGCAAGACTATACAATTTAATCAATTCATACTTAATAAAATAACAAAATTTGAGGTCCAACATTTTTCCCCCTCTTAAAAGAATTTCGTCCTTGAAATTATTACCTGAGTTATCGAAGAGTCGTGGATACTTCTCTTTCATGGCTTGCAATTGCTCCTACATGGCCTCTTCTGGGAAATGATTTCTCCAAAGGACTTTGACTAACTGAACTGTCTTGTTCCTGAGGACCTTCTCCTTGGTGTCCAAAATCTCAACTGGAGTTTTCTCATAACTCAGATCATCTCTCAACTGAACCTCAGTGGTCTGAATGATGTGAGATGGATCCGATCTATATCTCCCCAACATAGAAACATGAAAGGCATCATGTATATGTGATAACTTTGGTGGCAAAGCCAGCCTGTAAGCTAGCGGTCCAATCCTCTCAAGAATTTCCTAGGGACCCACATATCTCGGACTCAACATGCCTTTCTTGTCAAATCTCATGACTCCTTTCCAATAAGACATCTTGAGGAAAACTTTCTCACCGACTTCATATTCCATTTCCTTTCGGTGTGCATCAGCATAGCTCTTCATTCTATCCTGAGCTGCCTTAAGCCATTGCTTAACTAAATTTACCTTATCAACAGTCATCTGTAGTAACTCCAGTCCGATCAGTTTCCTTTCTCCTTCCTCATCCCAACATATCAGAGTTCTACACCTCCTTCCATACAGTGCTTCATAAGGAGCTATTTGAATGCTCGAATGGTACGAATTATTGTAAGCAAATTCGACTAGTGGCAAATGTTCATCCCAAGCTCCTTTAAAATCCATCATATATGCCCTAAGCATTCCCTCTAGGGTCCGAATAGTCCTCTCTGATTGATCATCTATCTGGGGGTGAAAAGCAGTGCTAAAATTTAACTTGGTTCCCATAGCCTCTTATAAGCTTCCCCAGAATCTCGAACTCAATCGAGGATCTCTATCAAAAACTATAGAATCTGAAATCCCATGTAATCTTACTATCTCATCGATATACTTCTTTGCTAATACATGTAAGGAATCAGTCTGTCTGATTACCAGAAAATGGGCTGACTTCGTCAACTAATCAACAGTAACCCATATGGCATCATGCTTCCTACTGGTCTTAGGTAAACTCATCAGAAAATCCATAGTCACTCTTTACCACTTCCACTCAGGAATGGACAATGGCCTTAACTTGTCTGAAGGTTCCTAGTGTTCAGCCTTGACTTGCTGACACACTAGACACTTACTTGTATACTCTACTACATCCCTCTTCATGCCTTTCCACCAAAAATGCTCTATTAAATCTTTGTACATCCTGGTGCTACTTGGGTGTATGCAATAAGGCGCATTGTGTGCCTCATCCAATATCTCATCCTTCGCTTCATTGACATTCGGGATACAAAGCCTATTTCTGACAGTCACGAGTCCATCATCCCTCATTACCATTTTAGACTTCTTGGCATTATGAATTTCTTCTCAAAGCTTGTTTAATTTTGTATCTTGTGCCTGTAACTCCTTAACCTTCTCCCTGAGTATTGGTCTCAATCTAAAATTGGCAATGATACAATTCGGTTCCTCCTGTTTCAAACTTATCTTAAGCTTAACCATCTCTTCCAATAAAGGCAGATAAATTGTCTGAACATGGGCTATAGAAGATTTTCTACTCAAGGCATCCGCCACTACATTTGCCTTCCCTGGATGGTACTCAATCAGCAAATCATAATCCTTAAGCAACTCAATCTACCTTCTCTGTCTCAAAATTCAGCTCTTTCTGACTCAATAAGTACTTGAGACTTTTATGATCAGTAAAGATCCTCGTCTGAACCCCATATAGATAATGTCTTCAAATCTTTAAGACAAAAATCATTGCTGTCAATTCCAAATTATTGGTCGGATAATTTAACTCATAAGGTTTTAATTACCGTGAAGCATAAGCTATCACCCTGTCTCCCTGCATCAACACACAACTAAACCCTTTCTTGAGGCATCACTATATACTGTATAACCCTCATATCTAGTAGGCAAAATCAAAACTGGAGCACTTGTTAATCTGTGCTTGAGCTCCTCAAAACTTTTCTGACATTCCTCACTCAAGATAAATTTATAATTCTTCCTCAATAACTTAGTCATCGGAGCAGTTATCATAGAGAATCCTTCCACAAACCCTTTATAATAACCTGCCAGACCTAGAAAACTCCTCACCTTTGTCACTATCTTTGGTGCAAGCCAATTTACCACTACCTTAACCTTCCTTGGATCAACATGTACCCCATCTTTAGAAATCACATGTCTAAGGAATATCACCTCATGAAGCCAGAATTCACATTTGCTGAATTTGGCATAAAGTTCCCTCTCCCTCAATGTCTGCAACACAATTCTAAGATGTTCCTCATGTTCCCCTTCACTCTTGGAATACACCAGAATGTCATCGATAAATACTATGACAAACTAATTTAGATACTCCTTGAAGACCCTATTTATAAGATCCATGAAAGTTACTGGAGCATTGGTAAAACCAAATGGCATGACTAGGAACTCGTAATGCCCATACCGAGTTTTGAAGGCTGTCTTGCTTACATCAAACTCCTTGATTCTGAGCTGATAATGGCCCGATCTAAGATCAATCTTGGAAAAGATCCTTGCTCCTTATAGCTAGTCAAACAGATTATTAATCCGAGGCAGAGGATACTTGTTTTTAACAGTCACCCTATTGAGTCTCCAATAATCGATATACATCCACCATGTTCCATCCTTTTTCTTAACAAACAGAACCGGTGCTCCTCACGGTGATGAACTTGGCATTATGTACCCCTTCTCCAATAGTTCTTCCAACTATTCCTTAAGCTCCTTCAATTCAGCTGAAGCCATTCTATACGGTGGTATTGAAATAGGTATAGTACCGGGAATCAAGTCAATGGCAAACTTGATTTTTCTTACCAGTGGCAAACCAAGTAAATCCTCTAAGAACACATCTGGAAATTCCCTTACGACCAGACAATAATCTAACTTCCCTTCATTCACACTAGTGTCCACAACATGTGCCAATACGGCTTCACACCCCTTTCCTATCATTCTGTCAGCTAATAAGGCCAAAATGATTCTTGGTGATGGTGTTTTCCTGTCCCCCCTAAAAATCACCTTCTCACCGTTGCCCAGATCAAACTCATCCTCCTTAAGGTCACAATCCAACTTCGCATGATACTTCTCCATAACATCCATTCCCAATATGACATCTAGCCCCTTTAGATTTAGGGGTAGTAAGTCCGCTACCAATCTAGCACCATCAATGAAGAGTTCACAACCCCTATACATTTGACTGATTATCACAGTCCTCCTTAGAGGGGTACTAATAATCAAAGAGTTATTTAAAGGCACTAAATTCACACCATGCAAAATCATACTTGCAGAAATAAAAGAATGCATGGAATCAGAATCAATTAGTAAATATACTGCTGAATCAAATAACTGGGGTGATAGGATTGAATTATCTTAAATTTTCTTATACATTTACATGTGATTTCAATCCTATTTTTAAGATAAAATGCTCAATTTGTGTTGACTATGAGGTTGGATTTATTGATATATTTTTGAGACCAAAAAGACAAAATTTTCTAAAGCAAATTTGATCACAATTATTTTTTAAGTCAAAGGCACAAATTAATTTTAAAAAGAAAAAGAAGAAAAAAAGGAGAAACTTGGTGCGCTACGTTTGAAAAGCAGCAACGCCCCGCACACTGCGTATAACGCAGCGTATGCAGCTGCATTTTAAGAAAACATTGCCAATGTTTTCTTAAAATGCTGGAGAGCGCATCGTATGCTGCGTTCAAACGCAACATACGCAACGTTTTAAGAAAAACACTAGAAGGAGGGTTTTAAAACATGGGGGGATTGATTTTATTTGTTTTTTTAGGGTACAGTGGCGGCACATGGAGACAGAGAAGAAAGGAAGGCAAATGTGGGAAGCTGCTAGATCACTGCTACAGTAACGCACAAGACGCAGAGAGCCTAAGAAGAGTTCTTTTAAATGAGGCAAACTTAATTGTCTTTTCATGAATAGGACAAGCACATTGATTGAGAGTGGTGGTGCAAGCATAACGCAGAAGGCAAGAGGATTTTAAAGCAGCGGCAACGTTTATTCGTCACATCAACTGTTACAGTTGACGTTGGAGCATAACGTGGCTAGAGACCTGAGATTGTGCAGAAAATGTTGGCCACTTCATCTTTGAGACCGTGAATAGCAACATGACCTATTTTTGGAGCATAAAAATAGACATGGAGGGCTAACTTCCCGACACCAGTTCAATGGTGATATTGACGCCAAGTTATGGTTAAGCTATTTTTGTCATTTTAAAGTTGTGATTTATTTTCGGATTATTGTGTTGTTGGTATTGATTTGAATGGTTTGGGATTAATGATCTTAATATGTTATTTTGATCGTTTTATTTAGAACTTATTGCTAGAATATTGATTGTAATCCGTAATTGTTATTTTTGATATTTGAGAGTGGCGTCTAATGATCGTTAATCGTTAGGAACAATATGACTTAGGTTAGATAACCTGAGCGTATAAGGTTACTACCTATATTAATCGTTTTTCAATTCATAATGCGACTGCCAAATTGAATCTAGAGATCGTATCCTAGGTTATTGGGTGGTTAGGTTTAATTAATGATTGTATCTTGGTTAAATTCAATTTAAGGGAAAACTGAGATTTGTAGAGCATTTTATTAGTCTCAGATCAATAGTCTGAAAAGAATTGTAAAGACTTTAAAATGAAGGAATATGCTTGATTGTGTTTAGGCCGAGATTGACCCTAGAACCGAACCTTACTTATACTCAACACTTTTCTCATTTTTGATTGTTTGATTTAATTTATTTTCAACAGTTTACTTTTACTTTAATTTTCTAATTTGTTTGAAACCTAAAAAACCACCCCATTTATTTTTCCTTGCATCAATTAATTTCATTACGAAAATTAACCGAACATTCCCTGTGGATTCAATCCCGACTTACCACAACTACAAATTTTAGTGTGCAGAGTCAAGTAAATTTTGTAGTGCAGTCGACACGTACTGTCACTGGGCCATACCTGTGACAACCTTTAGTGCCGCTGTTGCTTCCTCCCTTGTCATGGCAAACACTCTTGCCTGTACCTGACCCCTTGGCCTTCCTAGAGGAATAGCCTTCTTTACAGCTCCAAAACTACCCACTTTAGTGATTGACCTGGTTCTTACTGTTTGTGCTCTCTCGAGGCTTGAAACTGTGATCCCTCTTACCTTGGTACTTGGGGACATTCTCTAATCATATGTCCCTTCTCCCCACATCGAAAACATGCTCTAAGTAACTTGAAGCACTCTCCCTTGTGGAACTTCCTAAAATGCTCACTTTGGGGGTTTGTGTACCTTCTCCTCTTCACCCTGTTTTTGCCTCCTACTGTTGAGGCTTGCACTGACACTGCCCTTGCTTGCTTGTTCTTAGCAGAGGCACTACTCCCCACCTCACTCTGTGTATGAAAACTCTTTATACTCCTCTCAGGAATTATAGCACTCATTCCCTTCTTGGAAGACTGCTCCCGGTTCTTCCTTTTCTTATTTGCTTCATATCTTATGTTCTTCAGTTTCTTAGCCTGGAGTGCGATATCTACCAACTGCTGGTAGTCACAGAAATTGTGGATCAAGACTTTCTCCTTGATCCCTAAATGAAGACCTCCCTCAAACTTACGACACTTATCCTCCTCATTAGCAACAATGTTGGCCGCATACCATGATAGCTGGGTGAACTTCAGCTCATACTCATTCACACTCATGTTCCTCTATGTGAGGTTGAGAAATTCCCTGGCCTTCTCTTGACTATAGACTCTCGAGAAGTATTTCCTCCTGAAAGTTTCCAAAAAGTCTCTCCATGACAACACTGGAGGCATATCCTGACTGTGGGCCATTGATTCCCACCAATGAAGTGTGTCCCCCTGTAGCAAGCTCACTGTATAATCCAGTTTCTCATCATCGTAGCACTTCATCTGAAGCAAGACTCTCTCGGTCCTCTTCAACCATACTTCAACCTCTTCTAGATTTGTAGTTCCGTTGAAATCCACAGCCCCATACTTGCAGAGCTTATCATACTTCCCACTTCTCTCCACTGGAGCTTGCATCGGAACCTAAGACCCTTGACCCATGATGTACGAGAAAGCCTGAGCAAAGGCTTGAAAGAAATACAGATCCATGGGATTTGTTTGAGGCATCTGGGGGGGGTGGAGGCACCTCATGCTGCACACTAGGTGCCTCAGAATTTGGAGCAGAATGTTTCCCAACATCTTACAGGACACAAGATTCATCAGTGCTCCCTTGGCGAGAGTGAGATTGAGTCATAGCTCCTCGAGTTCTCTTTCGAGGTGACATTTCACTCCTTCAATATCAAACCATTGAAAACTTTTAGTTCATGCCAAACAATTTTCAAAGTATGCAAAATAGTTCAAATTGTACAAAACAATTTCAAATCATGTGAAACAATTCAAAACAATGCAAAGTATTCATTTAAAACAATGCACATTTATTTCATGTTTTAACCTACTCGATTCATGTCTAAACCTGGACCTAAACCTGGTCGCTCTGATACCATAACATGTTGGACCCTATTTCTGGAGCCTAACTTTGGACATGGGATCATGTATCTTGAGCGTGGAGGGAGGCTTGGAAGTTAAAAATTTAGAAGAAAGTACTTTGGAAGCAAAGGCAGGCGTCGTCGCGACGAACTGTGATTTCATCATGGCCAACATATGCAAGAAATCCCCTGGACCCCTTGGGAATCGCCACGGTGAACCTGCAATTGTGTTTTCGCGATGGTGACCATTTGGTCTCACCGTGGCGAAATCACCCTGCCAACGAAAATAAAAAGCTTTGGGTTAATTATGCTATGAAGAACTCTTAGCTTTGCCCGACAAAAACCCCTGAGCAGAACCCACAACCCAAAATTTCCTATCATACCAAATGCAAACACAAATTCTTTCAACCATCTTCAACAATTCAAACCCAAAACAAAATGAACTTATACATGAACACATGCACTTTCCAAAATCCGTAAACTTTGCAAAAACATGAAAAATAATAGACAAAATCCAAACACATATTTCATTAACAACAAAAGTAAGAGTTCCACAAAGCTTTAACGACATTTAAAGCCATAATACATCAGTTGAGTTTTGAGAACCAAAAATACAAAATATATTTGAACTAGCAAAACTTGAAATGCAGTTAAAGCCTTGAATTCCCAAAAATTTAACTTAAAAATACAAAAGCATGCCAATTCAGAGTGGTTCCATAACTTTTGACCAACTCGATCTCTTGCTCATCACCTGAATAGTGGGAGAGAATGGGGGTGAGCTTAAAGCTCGTGGGTAACAGTTTTATAATTGGTAATAAGAAAAAGCATTTATGAAAACTTATTTTCACTGAACATTTTCATAACCATTGCAATTCCGCATCAAAATCACAAAACACTTGTTTCTCAAAATTTTCAATTTATCAAACAATTCATGAACAATCACAAATCATGCATTCATCAAACTTGTCAACACTTTTAAACACATAGGCACACCAAAATGGTTTGGGAAGTCCATAAATAGAACAAACTAACATAGTCCCATATAATGGTGCTGTGTAGTTATGAACAGAACGAACTAACACAATCCCATATAGGGTTTTGTGTAGTCGTAAACATGAGGGAGTCCTTGAAGGAGCTCCATGCCACTAGCGGGCAGGCGGTAGAAGCCTTTAGTCAAAGTGCACTTGACATACAGAATGGACGAAACCAAACCCATATAATATGTATTTCATAATCTTGTAAACTTGTTGCCCAAAAGGGCACATTTTTGAAACTTGCATTCATAAACATAGTATCTTTTCAAGAATCCTTTTTCACGTTCATTTCATAAATCATCACATAGTAAGCACATACCAAACACATAACATCTACTCAAAGTATTCAAAGAGTAATATTTGCACATTCATAAAATAGTTGAAATCATTTATTTTCCGTCAGTTGAAAGAAAACATTAATGGCCTATTACTTAATTATAAAAATGAAACACATCTTGAATTCCTTGCTTATAAACTTGTTTAGGGATGTCTTTGCTGTTGCTCCTCTTGCCTCTGTTGCCTCACTTGATTTCAATAAACAATAATTAAAATTCCATTCAATTTGGTTTAGAAATTGGAAAGTCACACCTCAACAATTTGAACTATTTCTAATGTTGAAACAAAAATCTATGCTCGACTTCTATCCTAAAAATTGAGATTCTTAGAGATTGACTTTAGGCTTGATTCCTTCATACAATTTGTAGCCCTATGTCTCTAGTTTATACCGAATCAAAAATCATCTCATTTTGACATCTACAGAAAGTTATGCCCAAAATACCAAAACATGTCTGTGTAGGAAAAATGGACTTCGCCGTGGCGAACTTGTCCAAAAACTCACTCTGAAGACGTATTCTGCTACATTTTTTACCTTTTCACCTCCCTCCTTTCATATATAACCCATCTTAACACTAACCTATCTTTTCTACTTCATTTTCAACCCAAAATCATTCACAAACCAATTCATAATCTACTCTTGATCATTAACCAAACAATAAAACATTAACATAAACCATCCATCCACAACTTCCTACACATATTCACTTTATTTTCACTTCTAACTAACCCTAACTATGCTTCATCCAACAATCAAGAAGGGTTAATGCTTATACTTACTTGTTTTAGCCTTAAAGTCTCCAAATTCTTCAAGAATCTCCAAACCCTAGCTTTTCTCTCTTTTCTTCCTCTCTTCCACAACACTCACTTCTCAAATAAGACAACATTTACTTCTTCTTCTAACTTATACTCTTAATACTCATCAAATGTCCATCTTGCCCTCCAATATAAGCCTTAGCCTTCTACCCTTAAGTGATCTTCCAATTTTTCCCTTATACATTCTTCTTCAATTTAACTTACACCATACTATACTCTAACTTAATCTTAATTTCTCCACTCAATACTTCTAATTTCATCAATCTAAGTAATAAATCCTCCAATCATTGACATGCTAATTAAACTCCAAGAAAAATAATTTATCTAGCAAGACCACAAAATTTAATCAATTGATGCTTAATAAAATAAAATAAAATTTGGGGCCCAACATGTTCTTTAGGCTCCCTCAGCTCATCTGGATCCATTCTATAAGGTGGTATCGAAATAGGTGCGGTATCAGGAATCAACTCAATGGCAAACTCGATTTTCCTTACTGGTGGCAAATCAGGTAACTCCTTTGGGAACATATAAGGAAATTCCCTTACAACTGGAAAATCCTCTAACCTCCCTTCATTCACATCAGCGTCCACAACATGTGCCAAAAAAGCTTCACACCCCTTTTTCATCATCCTATCAACTAACAAAGTCGAAATAATTCTTGGTGATGGTGTTTTCCTGTCCCCTCTAAAAATCACCTTCTCATTGTTGCCTAGATCAAATTCCACCTCCTTAAGGCCACAATCCAACTTCACCTGATATTTCTCCATAATGTGCATTCCAAGTCTAATATCTAAACCTTTTAGGTCTAGAGGTAGTAAATCCATAACCAGTCTAGTACGATCAATGAAGAGCTCACAACTTTTATATACTTGACTGATTACCACATTCCTCCCTAGAGGTGTACTAACAAGCAAAGGACTATTCAAAGGTACTGCATTCACACCATGCAAAATCATACTTGCAGAAACAAAAGAATGCATGGAACAAGAATCAATTAGTAAATATACTGTTGAATCAAATAATTGAGCCATATCGGTGAAAACATAAGGTGCCGCAACACGCTTGCCTGTGCTTGCCCTTTACCTTTCTTAGAGGAATAGCCTTCTTTGCAGCTCCAGAGCTGCCCACGTTAGTGACTAGCCTGGTTCCTACTGTTTCTACTCTCTTTGGGGCGTGTAACTGCGACCCCTTTTACTTTGATACCTAAGGATAGTCTCTGATCACGTGTCCCTTCTTCCCGCATCGAAAACATGCTCCAAGTAACTTGAAGCACTCTCCTTTGTGAAACTTCCCATAATCATTGGGGGTTCGTGTACTTGCTCCTCTCTACCCTGCTATTTCCTCCGACAGTTAAGGCTTGCACTGAAACAACTCTTGATTGCTTATTCTTACCATAGGCACTACTCCCCACCTTACTCTGTGTGATGAAGCTCTTCATACCCCTCTCAGGTATTGGAACACTTATCCCCTTCTTGGAAGATTGCTCCCTATTCTTCCTCCTCTTATTCACTTTGTACTTGATATTTTCCAGTTTCTCAGCCTGTAGTGCAACATCTACCAGTTACTGGTAGTCACATAAATTGTGGATTAGGACTTTCTCTTTGATCCCTAAATGAAGCCCTCCCTCAAACTTGCGGCACTTGTCTTTCTCATTCACCACAATGTTGGCTGTATATTGGGAAAGCTGGGTGAACTTTAGCTCATACTCACTCACACTCATGACCATCTGTGTGAGATTCAAAAATTCCCTGGCCTTCTCTTGTACTTCTTCCTGAACACTTGCACAAAGTCTCTCCATGACAACTCCAGAGGTAAAACCTAACTATGGGCACTGATTCCCACCAATGAAGTGCATCCCCTTGCAGCAAACTAACTGCATAATCTAGCTTCTCTTCATTGGAGCACTTCATCTGAATTATGACTCTCTCGGTCCTCTTCAACCATGCTTTGGCCTCTTCCGGATTTGTCGTACCATTGAAATCTACAATTTCGTGCTTGCAGAGCAAGTACGGAGCCTATCATATTGCCTACTTCTTTCCACTGGAGCTTGCATCGGCCCTTGTGACCCCTGGCCTATGGCATAAGTGAAAGCCTAAGCAAAGGCTTGAAATAACTGCAGATCCATGGGGTTTGCTTGAGGCATCGGTGGAGACGGTGGAGGCACCTTCTGTTACATACTAGGCACCCCAGAATCTGGAGCAGAATGTGTCCTTGCATCTTGCGGGACATAGGATTCTTCCATGCTCCCTTGTCGAGAGCGAGATTGAGTCATAGCTCCTCGAGTTTTCTTTCGAGATGACATTTTTACTCCTTCAATATAAAGCCATTGAAAACCTTTAGTTCATGCAAAACAATTTTTTCAAAGTATGCAAAACAGTCTAAATCGTATAAAACAATTTCAAACCATGTGAAACAATTTAAAACAATCTAAGTTATTCATTTAAAACAATGCATATTCATTTCATATCTTAAACTACCCATTTCATGCCTAAGCTACTTTTAAACCTAGTCCTACACCTGGACCTAAACGTAGTCTCTTTGATATTACAACATGTTAGACACCGTTTTCGGAGCCCAACATCGAAGTTGTGAGAATGTGAGTGTGGAGGAAGACTTGGGATTGAAGCCAAAAGATCCATTGGAAGCAAGGGGGGTTCGCCGCGACGAACATATGGGAAAATCCCATGAACCCTTTGGGTAATTTACGCCGCGACAAGCTAAGAGCAACATCAACCATATTTCATTAATATCCAAAAGAAGAGTTTTACAAAGCTTTAATGGGCATTTCAAGCCACATTACAACATGATCCAAAACACATAGTTTACAAAAATTAGGATTTCTTAAGTTGCGACTAAAGCTTTATTTTACAAAAACTAACTTCAAAAGCAAAAATAAGCGTAGTTGGAGTGATGCCTTTGCTCTTGACTACTCGATCTCTTGCTCCTCACCTGAAGATAAGACAGAATGGGAAGGGGTGAGCTTAAAGCTTGTGGGTAACGATTTTATAACGAGTAACAAGAAAAACCATTGAAATACTTATTTCCATTGTAACAAAAATTCACATTTAATCTCAAAGAACAAATTTCTCAAATTCTCAACCAAATTCTCAATAATGCAAATCAAGTATGCATCAATCTTGTCAACATATCATAAGCACATAAACACATTAAAATGGTCTGGTAGGTTCATAAACATAATGAACTAACACATTCCCTTAAAATAGTCCTGTGTAGTCGTGAACAGAATGAACTAACACAATCTCACATAGTGGTTTTGTGTAGTCTTAAACATGAGGGAGTTCGTGAAGGAGCTCCATGCCATTAGTGGGTAGGCGGGAGAATCCTTTAGTCGAAGTGCACTTGACATACATAATGGACCAAACCAAACCCACATAACATGTATCTCATAACTTGTAGATTTTTTGCCTAAAATGGCATATTTTCGAAACTTGATTTTACAAACATAGTATCATTTCAAAAATCATTTTCATAATCTATTCATAAATTATCAACACAATATGCTCATACAAAAACATATAACACTTTTTCAAAGCATTTAAAGAGTTATAATGTACATTCATGAAATAGTCGAAATCATTTATTTCCATCATTTGAAAGAAAAAATTAATGGTATATTACTTAATTATAAAACTATAACCCACCTTGAAATCCTTGCTTAAACCTTGCTCAAAGATGCCTCTCCTCTTGATCCTCTTACCTTCCTTAGTTCCCTTTATCAAAGACAAAATATCCCATTCAATAGGAATTCTAATTTGAGAACCATAAGAAGATACATTCACTAAAATGATTTTAGAGCACTTAAACTTCCTAAGCTTCATGAACCAAAACCCTTTCCAAAATTCCAAACCTTTGGGTCAATTTGTTATGATAATTTTGATCAAGTAAATGACAAAATTCCATAACACTTTCTTTTAGAAAAATTTTCTCCATTATCTTAAGTTTCTAATAACACTAAAATCATTCAAATTGGTTAAGTACTCTAAAAGTTATACCCCAAACATTTTCGTGCTATTCTTATACTAAAACAACATTCTTTGTTCAAGTTACATACAAAAATTGAAATCCTTAGAGACTGAATTAAAACTCCATTTTGCTAGATAATTTGTATCCTTATATCTCTAGTTTACTTCAAATAAAAAATCATCCCATTTGGATAACTACACAAAATGTTATTCCAAAAATATGAAAGCATGTTCTATGTAGGAAAGTTGAGTTTGCGGCGAACTTGTCCAAAAACCTACTTCGAGAACATGTTTTTGTGACATTTTTCATCTTTTTACTTCCCACCTTTGACATATAACGCATCTTAACCCTAAAACATCTCTTCTACTTCATTATCAACTTCATTTCAACCCAATATCATTAACAAATACATCATAATCTATCTTTGATCATTAACCCTAAAAGAGATCATTTGCCTATATCATTCATCAACAACTTCCCACACATATTCAGCTTTATTTGGGTTTCATTTAACCCTACCCATGAAATTTAAAGCATAACTTATTTGTAGAAGCTTGAATTTCTTCAAACTATTCAAGATCTGCCAAACCCTAGCGTCTCTCTTTTCTCTTCTTCTATTCTTGTGCTTCTCTCTTCTCAAACTAGCCAACAATTTTTTTCTTCTTCTTTTACACTGTTAATAATCATCAAATGTCCCTTTTGACCTCCAATATAAGCCTTATATCTTTTAACCTTAAGTGACTTGCTAATTTTTCCCTTGATACATTCTTATAACATTAACACTTAAATTCCATCAATCCATGCAATAAATCCTCCTATCATTGACATGCTAATTACACTCCAAATAAAATGATTTATCTAGCAAGACCATAGAATTTATTTAAATCATTCTTAATAAAATAAAAAATTTGGGGCCTAACAACTTCTCTAACATAACTTGAACAATATGAACAATATATTTACATTCAATCATCATAATTAATTACATTATGATTGGGCTCTTCAATGCTGATATATTATGATAAAGTATCATCATTGTCATCTAATTCATCCTCAACATAGTCTTCTTCTCTTTCAATGATAAGATTGGCTTGTAGTCATCCACTTGTATTATATTGGCATCAATATCTCTCCTATGGAATGATGACATATCTATATCTTCTATTCAAAGGACTTCAATATTAAACTTCGATTCAATCTTTTGATATACTTCATCCTCAACCTCAGTCATTAGACCATTATCCCTTCACAAAAATCAAAGATATTTGAGTAACTTTCAATAACTTCACAAAATTATCTTTTGTAATACTACCAATTATGTTAAGCATACCAGTTCTATTCATAATCTCCATATAATTCCTATAATCCTCTAACATCTTGCCAATCCTATCATCACCATCATCGTTAATATCACAATCTTTTACATCATTGTTGTTACTATCATCATAACTTGTACCAACACTTCTACTATAACTTGCTTCCTTACGTTCGCCATGATAAAGCCATGGAATATTGAATTTATCTATGCCTTATATTAGCAAGTGATTATATACCACATATGGACTTCGCAAGTTTATATTTAAGCAATTGCTGCACGGACAATGAATACAAAATTCATCACCCATTTGATCTTTTACAAATTCCATGAAACTCTTAACTCCTTTTATGTATTCAGTAGACCATTTTTATGAGACATCCAAGTTTTATCAATCTAGATATATAAATAAAATTAAAGAACTGAGCCATTAAATGTAATCCTTGTCCTATATAACATAATAATGAATCACTTAAAACAAAACTAAGGTATGTGACATTATTTAAACCTATGAATCAAGAAAGGTACTTCTCACTGTGACTCCTAAGCTTGTGGTCTATTTCACCGATAAGCCTCATGAGAGCTGCATCATGAGTTTCTAGTCTATATACCATCCTATGAGTTTATTATGCCTTAAAACATTGTTAATTTTATGTGACTATATTACTTACTACTTCTTCAATTTTTTGATTGAAGTTTGTATACTAAGTTTGAATTTAAACAAACACTAAGGTACGTGATGTTGTTTACAACTGTGAATTAAGAAAGGGACTTCTAGTTATGACTCTTAAGCTTGTGATATATTTCACTGATAAGCTTAATAAGAGCTGCATGATGAGTTTCCAGCCTATATACCATCCTACGAGTTTATTATGCCTCAAAATCATTGTCAATTTTACGTTACTATACTACTTACTACTTTAATTTTTTGATTCAAGTTCATACGAGTTTATTATGCCTTAAATCATTGTGAAATTTACATGACTATACTACTTACTACTTCTTGTTGTAATCAATATAAGTTTTCAAAATGTCTAATTAGAAGTTCTCATGATTAGTACTACTTAATGCCTAATTATGGTAGACATTAATTAGTTGGACGACTTACTTGGACAGAGACAACTAAAATTATCTTCTAAGAAGGACGAGGTTGGATGATTATTCACGATCTTTAACACAAAACATGACCCGTGATAAAGGCAAATTTGTATTTAATAGAATTAGGACATATAATTCAAAATGTGGAAAATGATTATAACTAAAGTTTTGTACACATAACCAGTAGCTTACCTTTAATAAAGTTATCTATTGAACTTATACTTTTTATAATTTTATAACTAAAGTTTGTGGTGTTGGAGTTATGTAAATATAGTGCCCTAGAAAGCAAGTATATTTACAAGTAACTTTATCTTCTTCAGTTACAGTTTTGTAATGAAAATATTTATTATTAATAAAACAAAAGAGTTTGGTTTTATT
>JAOSBK010000004.1:6920605-6932329 GCA_027568895.1 Erythroxylum shatona
GATTGACAAAGCAAAGGCTTTGGATACAAGAAGAAGGAGAGGATAGCGCAACAAGGAATTAAAGCTGTAGCAAAGGAGTTGGTAATACTATTCATTTTGTTTATGTCTATTATTATTCATATACCATATCATGTATAGATTGGCATGATGATTTAAATATATTTCTTTTGTTGCAAATAAGATTTCTAAAAAGTTTTGAAATCTACCGGTTCTCCAAATATGACATGTTTTCTTTTTCCGATCCAACATGTAGAGCCTTAATTAATAATTTGGTATTGAAATGTTTTCTATTGTTCGATATTGAAGGCATAAAGTATATTTGTTATTTTACCAAAAATACAAATATTTGTTGGAATTTATTGAAATCATTGAAATTCAGTTAAGTAGCCTTTGGATGGGAGAACTATCACTTTTATAGGATTCTTATCTATTATTTTAAAATTTTAAAATTTTATTTAAAGAAATCTTTACACTTGTTACTATTAGAACAAAAAGTTTGCGTGTCATGATTATTTTTCCTTTACTCACACCCACTACAATCCTACCCTTGGGTACATACCATGAGGGACTCAAATTACATGTTAATGTAATGACGGAGTTAAGTAAAGCATAAACTTCCATTTGAAGTGGCACATAAGAGCAGTCATACTTGTTATTTAAGTTCATTCCAACTAATGACAAATCAGTAATAACTGCCATGCGCCCCATATTCTAGATATTGAATTACCTTAAAATCAATCAACATATTATTGTTTTAACTTCATTAACTACTGGTTTTACTTCTTTGAATGAACTTTTCACTTTTCACTGAAGCACCTACAATAGTAGAACACTCTCATTATTCAACATCAATATAATATTTAATTCATCAAACACCTTACAAGCATCAAAAATTCATCCTAACATCATAAACAAAATCTCATATTTTCCCTTTCGTCACTAACATTAACGCTTTTAATTTGTTTTCTAATCACAGACAACCTAAACCAACAAATACAACTCAATATATTAAGCATAAAATTCATCCCAACATCACAAGATTATCCATTTTTCTCACAAAAGTAAAATTAAACACCTAATGACATACCTACATGAAGGAGAGAATATAGAACCATATAAGAGAAGACATAGCTAGACCATGAAGAAGAAGGTCATCCAAAGAAGATGGAAGGTCATCGGTAGTATAAGGAGAGAGTGAAGAACAAAAAAGAAACAAGCAGGAGAGGGAAACATTGGAAAAAATGAGGGGAGGGGGTCGGGAAATGGTTAAATAGAAACAAAAATGGCATCATTTGTCTATAAAAAAATGACGTCGTTTAATTTTTTTAAAAAAGTTCAGTACATTTCGCGACACTTCCTAAAAACATCGTTATTTCGTTACAAAATAAACTATTTTGTGACTCTTACATATATTCATCGGTAAATGCCATTTTTTGCAACTAATTTGTTAAATAGTCACTAAATATAAGCTTTGGTAATGAAATTCTCAAATAGTCACCAAATCTATATATTTTGCACATTTTCTATTTTCCTTTAATATATAAATTATATAAAATAGTTTACAATTTATATATAGTAAATAGCGCTTTGTGACACCAACTTATATATTTAAAAAGATATTAATAAGAATTAATTTATTTAGAATTTTATATTTATTGAAATTTCCCTTTGTAATATAAATTTTCAAAAAATTGTTACCTAATTTATAACATAATCCATTGTTTACATTATTGTAAGGTTTTTTTAATTAATTACATCACAATACATATAATGAATTTTAGTTACCATTATGTAAATGATTTTGGACATTGACGCCAAATGGTAAATTTATTCCTTGCATAATCTAAGATGATGTCATTTTGTTTAATAGAAAACGATGTCGTTTTCTACTAGCTTATTAGCACAAAAATGAACCTCTCTTTATTTTTGTGTTAGCAGTCAACATTCCTCTTCATTCACCCTCCAATAAAGGTCATCTCCTCTGTTGTGATCATCTCTTATGTTTTGGATGTCACTGTCAAAGAAGCGTCGTTAATTATGTTGATATTCTTCTTTTTTTTGTTTTCAAACCCTCATTGTTGTGCTCTGTTTATCTACTATGTGTAAAAGTTTATTATGATTATTGTATTCTGCATATGGTGTATGGGTTTTTTGTTTGTTTGTGTGTTTGGAAAATAGTTTCTTCTGTTTTTGTGTTAGATGTGTATAAGTTGTCTTTTTTTTCCCCACCTTCCATGTTTGTTTGACAAACGCCTCTTAATTGTATAATGAAATGCTTAAATAAAGGCTACTTCTAATACATATGTTTATGCACATATTTACATTTGTCTGTACCATTTATAGTATAAAAATGCATATCTCAAAGTGATTTTATTTGATCATGTAATGATGTTGCGGTTACACAACACTTAAGATTCAAATGGTAAAAAAAAAAAGGTCAATTTTGTTTTTGTGTTGACATTACAATTAAAACTCAGAACTAATAAACTATTACTCTCACTCTTAAAGACCAAATCTTTTAGCATACAACCTTATATAATGGAGTTGCTCAAAATAAGTAAGCTAATTTAAATCTAAATATGCTAAACATAATACTTACTCATTTAAAATTATCAAACTTATTATCATATGAAGCAGTCTCACTTGATAGATCACAAAATTAATACATTGCTAGAGTGTTGGAATATTCAAATAACAATTCTTCTATTGGCTTTTTAGAATTAATTTGATACCATTAATTCATTGTAAAATGTCAATATGGCGACTAGTTCCAAATGGAGAAACGAGTTTCGCTTGGAGAAATGTGGCAAAATTGTCTAAGATTAAGAACAAATTAATGCAAAACCAATCCCCCCATCAAGCATTAATCACCCCTTGCCTTTTATAACCAATCTTCTTCTTCAAGGTTTTAAGTATAATCGTCCTAACTATTACCTCTCTTTCTTTGATATTAGCATCTCATTTTTTGTTATAAAGCAATTATATGAACATCTGACTGTATATACTATATGTTATGTTAAAGTTGCTCGAATATTCAAGACAACATAGATAGAAATGGAGGCAGTGGTGACGTTCCAATGATTTGTACATCATTAGGAAAATTGGTTATTTCGGTATGGTGGTCAATTGCAACAACTATGCCTATTCATCATGACAATCATGAAGTTTATCAATCAGGTATGCATCTGTTCAAATTTCACTTCCTAATATCATTTGATTTATATATGATTGTTCTATTCTCTATGCCCATTAGTTGAAATGCTTAGTATGTGAGGTTCATCTAATACCGTCGTGCAAACTCAATCTGGGACATCCTAGGAAGATCATCTAGGTTGACTCACAGTATGCTCCAATTTATGTTATTTCCTAGATGGTCTGGCAATGTCTGAATGGTGTTTGACTTGAGCATCTAAAATCATACAATTAACATATAATTCACATTACAAAGTTGATCAGTGAAATACTTATTTATTTGTGTACATATATACATATGTCATGTTCAATGCATGCCTAATGACTATTATGGGTATGTTTCCTTTATTCACATATCATGATCATTCGTACTTCAAAACTCATATATGTCTAATCTGAACTTAGGTTTACACCTAAATAATACAAATTTATTCTAAGTTAATCACTTAATCATGCATTAAGGTTTATAGCTCAATAAACTTAATTATTATAACATCATCAATCAATCATGCATTAAGGTTTATAGCTCAATAAACTTAATTATTATAACATCATCAATCAATCATTTATTAATCCTTTCTAGTGAATTCCGATGACAATAAATTTTGGTAGAGAGGAATAACAATGTGTGGGGAGCTTATGGTTCAAATTTCAATTCAATCGGAGGTCTGGAGAAGGAGTTATGGTCAAGTTGTCAAACAACTGTGCATTTTCACTGTCATGATCGTGCTTATGCGCGATCGAGCACTTCCTAATGTTTCCTCTCTATCATGATCATGCTTGTGCACAATCGTGTAAATCCATGATGTTCCCTTTCTGGCACGATCGTGCACTACCTCTTATTCAAGCTTCATTCTAACTTTTCTTTAAATATATTTTCGGGTCAATTGAGCATGGCCATTTTGACAAGGAAAATGACGTATGTAGGCAATACATTCTCTAAAAAAATGTTCCCTTATGCCTTAAGTTTCTAATAAACTAAAAATTAATACAATTTGGTTCATTATTCGTAGAGTTATACCCAAAATTCTACAGACTATTCTCAATCAGTGATAGAATCCAAAAGCTCAACTTCAAACCAAACGTTGAAACTCTTAAAGACAGAATTAAAATTAGATTACTTCATAAAAAATATAGCCATATGTCTCTAGTTTAATATAAACTTAAAATCATCCCATTTGGATGTCTGTAGATCAATATATGGATAAAATATAGATGCATGTTCAGTGCAAACACTACAACTAACATATTTTAACAATTCTTCTTTCACTTTTCCATTTTTTTAACACTTTATACCAAAGGTAAGATAGCCTCTTTATAGTTCATCATTTATACCTATGTTAGGCCTGAATCATACTCCAATTCCTCATCAATAACCTCTCCTATTCTAGTTCAAAATTATTCAATTGATAGCTCACAACTCATTGTCTTTCATGTATCAAAAATCAAACCAAAATCTATTACATTATTATGCATATAGTCCAAGTTATTTCTCAATTCAAACACACTTAATTAACATTTTTCTTTAACATAAATCCACCTTGATTATACTTCAACTCCAAACCTAATTCATCCATGAATATATCTATATCGCACGGTTTTCATCCACCAAAAGCAAGCATAGAAATCTTCCAAGTTCAATCAATATATTTCCAGCATGTATCAATTTTCTAACCTCAATTCTTCATTAATTTAGTACATATTTTATCCACTTCAAACATCAAATAATACATGTTCTAACATGATATCAAGTATAGTATTTCCTTACCCTTTTAGTTTAAAAGAACAAGTCCAAATATACAACTATATCACCCCTTTCAAGCAACCAAACCCAACTTCAAGATCAAGGTGGAACTAAGATGATCTTCACACCATAGAGACATCAACATAAAGGATAACATGAAGTAGCTCCCTTAATGAATAGTTTAGCAAAGTACTTCATGTGATTAATATGTAAGATTGATGCAAACATTCAAAACATAGGCAAGGATGATTTTAGTGGAGATATTGTAAACAAAGTGAGGGCTGCAAAAACTTCCTTACAAGAATGTAACACCTAAGCTACTAGGTGTCTCATTTATGCATTGACACATGTCTCCAATGTATGACTCCTATTTGCCTGCCATTTATACTACCAATTGCAACTCTTCCATTAGGCCACTTGTCAACTTATTAATTGATCCAATTTTCATGTAATTACTATTATGTTTGTCAGCAATTTAAATATGCTAAATGTCACTCAATTTTATGCTTAATCATCCTAATTTCCATATATCAATTTTTCTTACCACTTGGCATTGTTTTAAGACCAAACATACATTGAATCCTAATATACTAATTGAAATCCAAATATACCAAAATTCAAGACACACCAAATCATATTCATATCATGATCACTTAACTTCTTTCATACCCCGAAATAACTTAATTGGGTGTATATGCTAACTTTGTAATGTGTTCAAAAATAAATTTGTATATGAATGCTAATATTATGCATGTATATGCAATAATTAATATAAATTCAAACCCTTAGCATATACTAAAAAATAGGATATCACAATTGTCCCGCCTTAAGAAATTGTATCTTTGGAATTCTTACCTGAATGGTCAAATAGGTAGGGGCACTGATTTCTGATGTGCTCCTCCATTTCCTATGTAGCTTCCTCACTTGAATGATTCTTCCAAAGGACTTTTACCAATGGAAGCACTCAGTTCCTCAACTATTTATTCTGATAGCCAATTATCTTTATTAGTTCTTTGACATGACTTATATTACATGTAAATTCAACTTTTTGAACCGATAACACATGAGTAGGATCATATCGATATTTCCTAAGCATACTAACAAGGAACACATTCTGAATTTGAGACATCTCATTTGGTATGCTACCTTATAAGGACCAACGTATCTAGGCCCTAACTTGCCTTTTTTATCGAACCTCAGCACTCTTCACTAAGGTGATACTCTCATAAATACTTTATCTCCAACTTGATATTCCATGTCCCTCTTGTGCTAATCTGTATAACTCTTCTGTCTGTTTTGTACCACTTTAATTCCACTTCAGATCAATTTCACTTTATCCACAATATCTTGAATCAATTCTGGGCCTTCAATAGTTCTTAGACCCTCTTCATCCCACCTTAAAGGTTATTGACACTTGTTGCCATATAATGCCTCATACAATGCCATATCAATGTTACTGTGATTGTTATAAGGAAATTTAATCAAAGCCACATACTGATCATATGCTCCTTGAAACTCCAATACATAAGCCCTTAACATATCCTTAATAGTTTTAATTATTCTCTCACTCTGTCTATCTATCTGTAGATGAAATGCAGTACTAAAGTTCAACTTTATACCCAATGTTGTCTGTAGACTACCCTAAAATCTTGAGGTAAATCTAGGATCCCTGTTCGATATAATGGATATTGGAACTCCATATAACCTCACTACCTCATTCATATATCTCCGAGCTAACTGATCTAGTGAGCTATTCTCTCTCACTGGCAAGAAGTGAGCCGATTTGGTAAATCTATCAACAATGACCCAAATGACATCATGTTGCCTCAGAGTCCTCGACAAACCCAAAATAAAATCTATAGTGATTCTCTCTCATTTCCACTCGAAATAGGTAAGGATTGTAACATACTAACCAAAGCCTGATGCTCAACTTTTATTTATTGACAAGTCAAACACTTAGCCATATGTTCAGCCACTTGCTTTTTCATCCCTGGACACTAAAATTGTTGTTTCAATGTGTTATACATCTTGGTCGTACCAGGATTCATAGTATAGTTTTCTACATGTGCATCCTTTAGAATCTCTGTCCTCAAATCATCAAAATCGGGCATATATAATCTTTGCTTTAACCAAAATGTATCATCTCTCAATTCAAATTCAGAATCCAGATTCACTTTCAATTTCTCTATTAAGTTTACCAATTTTAGAGCTCTGCTTTGAGCCTTTCTGATTCTTTCATGCAATATAGATCTCAACTTCAATGTAGCTATCATTGCTTCATTCTGCCCCAAATTGAATTCAACATTCAATGTTCTCAATTGAACTAGGCTTGATAACCTCGATAACTATACTTGAGCCATGCTGCTATTGGATTACCTACTTAATGCATTAGCTATCGAATTAGCTTTGCTAGAAAAATACTTAATTGTGCAATCATAATCTTTCAAAAATTCTATCCACTCCTTTGTCTCATTTTCAACTCTTTCTAACTCAACAAATATTTTAAACTTTTATGATCAGTAAATACCTGAAAAGTTTCACCTTATAGGTAGTGTCTCCAAATCTTTAAAGCAATTACTACAACAGCAAGTTCTAAATCATGTATCAGGTAATTAAACTTGTGAGACCTTAACTATCTCGATGAATATGCTATTACCATGCCATATTGCATCATTACACATCCTAAACCCTGGTCTGAAGCATCACTATACACAACAAATCCTCTAGATCTAGATGGAATAGTTAATACCAGTGCTATATTTAATCGATGCTTTAGCTCCTCAAAACTCCTTTGACATTCACCATTCCATATGAAAGGCACATTCTTCCTTAGAAGTTTTGTCAAAGGGGTTAAAATCAATGAAAAGCCCTCCACAAACCTTATGTAATAACTTGCTAGTCCAAGGAAACTATGAATCTCTATCACATTTTTTGAAACTTTCCACTTAAACATTGCTTTTTTTTCTTTAGGTTTACCTGATTATATCCTAAGAATACTATTTGATTAAGCCAAAATCACACTTACTGAACTTGGCATACAACTGTTTCTCCCTCATTATCTATAGAACCAATATGAGATGTTTAGAATGATCTTCTCTACATTTTGAATGCACCAAATTGTCATCAATAAACATGATCACAAACCAATTTAAATAAGGTTGAAATACCTTATTCATCAAGGCCATAAAAGCTACTGGGGTATTAGTTAACCCAAATGACTTCATTAAAAACTTAAAGTGCCCATATCTCATTCTAAGTGCACTCTTCGGTACTATCAGTTGATCAGTCTCTCTATCTTCAACTGATGGTACCCTAATCTCAAGTCAAACTTTTTAAACACATTAGCTCCCCGTAATTGATCAAGCAATTCATCTATCCTTAGTAAAGGATACTTATTCTTTACTGTCTCTTGATTCAACTACTTGTAATCAATACACAGCCTCAATATCCCATCCTTTTTCTTCACAAATAACACTGAAGCTCCCCAAGGTGACACACTAGGTTTGATGAAATCCTTATCCAATAACTCTTGCAACTGAACCTTGAGCTCCTTCAATTCTACATGTGCCATCCTATATGCAAGAATCAATATAAGAGTGGTACGTGGAACAAGATCAATTGTGAACTTCATTTCTTTTTCTAGGGGTAACCCCAATAATTCATTGGGAACACATCCAAAAAACCCCTAACAACTAAAATTTTCTGAACTATCTACCCAATACGGGTGTCAGTCACATAGGCTAAATAAGCCTCACATCCACTTCGGATCAACTTTAAGGCATTTATAGAAGAAATCAACCTGGATGGCAATACTTGACTAATACTACGAAACACTGCTCTCGACTGACCAGAGGATTCAATGATCACTTCCTTAGTATAGCAATTCATCACTATCCTATGAGCAGTGAGCCAATCCATACCTAGAATAATATATATCTCCTTCAGCTGTAGTATTATCAGGTCAGTCTCTAACTCTGCCTGATCGATTCATATAACACACTCCTTACATATCTCCCTAATCACTATAGTACTACGTACCATAGTACTCACTACTAAACCACATTTTAGTATCTCTCTCTCATAATGCAATCTAGATGCTAGATGTGGTGTGATGAATGAATGTGTAGATCCTAGATCTACCAATGAGAATGTTTCAAAATTAAAAACATTCAACACACCTGCTATCATATTTAGGGAGTTCTATACCTCTTATATGGTGATGGCATAGACCCTGGCCTGAGACTACGGCTGGTTACTCCACACCTTAGTCTTGCCACTAGGCTTTGCTGATTGTATCCTACCTCTACATTTTCTTCTCTGTACTGATCCAATAACTTTACTCTGTTAGACTGTTGTATCAGTCATTGTTCCTTTTCTCATTCTAGACTGTGGTCCTAAAGTTTCAGGACAATCTCTGATCTAATGCTCAATAGAGACCCATTAGAAACAAGCTCCCGATAACCTCCAACATTCACCACCATACTTCTTACCATGTTGCTCATAATTAGGCATCTATTGTGACTGCCTAGAGGGCACTTGTCCTCTACCTCTACCAATTTGAACAAATCCACCGCTTGTTCAAAACCCAAATTGTCTCGATCTAGTCTGGAATCGAGACGATCTGTTTTGACTTTAACTAAATCTTCTATCAGAATTAGCCTAAGATCCACTCTATCTCTTCACTCTAGACTCCTATATATACTCTCCTAGGCCATCTTTCAATAACTGTTCAATCTTTCAATAACTGTTCAATTCTTTGAGGCTGCTCGGAGTTCCGTAAAAATACCCAAATTAGAAATGGCTAGCCTCATTCTGATCTTCATATTTAACCCATCTTCAAACCTCCTACATTTGTCCTCTTTAGTTGGGATTAATGCATTTGCATACACTATTAATTCATTAAATTTTATCTCATACTCTGCTACTAAGAGACTTCCTTGTTTTAGATCCATAAATTCCTTCATCTTTCTGTCTCGATAAATCTTCGGCATGTAATTCTCTTTAAACACCTTTAGAAAATCTTCACAGGTCAAACTATGAAGTCTAGTAGCACTACTTGGTATAGTTTTCCACTGCTGATATGCCAGACCTTACAAAAGTGAGACTACATAATCAAATCTCTCATCTAACTCACAATCTATCTGATAAACACTCTTTTAGTTCTCTCTAGCCAACTTTCTGCCTCAGCAGATTATGTACTTTTGTAGAAGTCTACAACCCCCCAATTTCGAAGCTTATCATATCTCCTTTCCCTCCTCTCTAGGATTCTCGGAGGTATTTATGCAAACTCAGAAACAGGAGACTCTCCAACTTGATCTATGACAGATGACCTATAACAAAAATAGTTATGATCACTAATTGAGTCTCTCAATATTTGTGATGTCTCAATACTCTTATATGTCCCTATAGATGCCAAATCATGCTCTGATACTAAAATTGCAGCATCCTCCTACCAAGAGTATATATTTAGTGGAAATTCAAGTATATATCTTATGATAATGATATGTTAGAGCAAGCATAATCTCTTAAATGGCATCATAAATAAAATACAATACTTAAATTCTCAACACTTCATTTCATTCATTGACAAAAACTTATATTGTATTCATTGAAACAAATATTTACAATCCTTTATACAAAAATTCTATATGTTAAAGAAACTACAAAATACAATCTATAAATCCTCTGATGTCAGCTAACAGATCTTTCAGCCATATTTTAATCCAAAATGTTCCTCTAGAAAATCTTAAGAACTAGGTCTCCTATCTCGTACCTGAAAAGTCGTGTTGCAAATTTGATGAGTTTTGCAAACTCAATAAATAAACCGACATTGATGATTTCACTCAGGTCAAATACACAAATATCACACAACCAAAAATTTTCACAATCATTTTTCATCTCAATAAGACATAATAAATGAAATTTATTTCACATACATTCTTTCAAAACATGTATAACCCAATCAATCACATTGTCATGGCATATCACTTTATCATCACAATTTTAGAAAAGATTTCATAGTCATATATTTCATAATCATAAATATACAAATGTAGATGCATATGAGACTCCAGATTAATTATTATTTGTTGTGACTGAGTGCCTTTCAGATATAGATACAGATACTAGCCCATTGGGCTCAGTCAAAAATAGAAATCACAGAGCAAAGATCTACGTGCAAAATTATGAGCTTAAGGCTCTTTCAGACTGGCTACTCTGATCACAATGTCTTTATCTGAATGTGCATTTTATGAAATGTATCAAATAATAGAATATTTCATAAACAACATTCACTTGCAGTGCATAGATAAAATCTTATATTCATTGAATCTCAGTCCGACATTCAACTTTCATTGAGTATTCTAAAATCATTCAGATGCAAATAGAACACTTCTAAAACATTCCTGAATATTAAACACCTCAGACCATTAAAGTTTGGAATTCATATACAAATCACTAACAGTTCAATAATTGGAAGGTAAACAAACTAAATCAATCCTAGGAAGATCATCTAGATTGACTCACAGTATGCTCCAATTTATACTACTGCCTGGATGGTCTAACAATGTCTGAATGGTGCCTGAATTAAACACCTAAAATCATACAATTCACACATAATTCACATTAAAAATTTGGCCAATTAAACACTTATTCATTTGTGCATATATATACATATGTCATGTTGGACCTCGTTTCCAGAGTCCAACATTCGGAGTCCTAAACCTTGAGCTTATTACCCTGTAGGGTCATGATTAACAATTCCCAAAGGTGGTGTGACCACATCAATC